>JZLH01S0009414.1:0-10254 GCA_001188425.1 Eucidaris tribuloides
AATTCAAATGGGTTTAGAATGTTTGCATGATCTGAGTGCCCCGTAAGACAGACCTCGTTATTTATCTTCGCATGATTATCTCTCTTCGTTCTTCATGAAGCCCTGTCCCTTACCTAAACCAAGACAGAATTTTGCCGCAGAATGTTTATTGTATAGGGGCGCTAGCAATTAAATCAATTACCTCCTCAACTAAATCTTGTTTAAGTTTGACCGACTTTCAAACAAAGATGTTGAATCCATTTTAACCATCCCACCGTTTCCTGATTTTTACCCACAATTTACTTTGGTTTTTGCTACTGCTCTTTTGTCATAAGCATGTCAGTCCAAGTCTTTCATTGGTCGGTTATCATCATTCCAGCATTCGTCTTGGTTCCAGTACCAAATAGCGTCGGCTCCGGCAGTCTTTTGTGTCGACACTCACTTGTGTGTGAAATGAATGCACGGGGTGGGGGTGAATTTAGTCCTTGACCAGCTGACATATCCCACCGCATGTCATCAGTAGAACGTTATATGGAGGCTTGCCAGTATTGTATATTTTGGCTATGTGTTGTATTAGTGAGAGCGAAGAGAAGAGAGTGGTGTGTTGTGTGTGTGGTGTGTTGTGTGTGGTGTGTGTGTTCGTGTGTTGTGTCTTGTGTGTGCTGTGTGTGTGGTGTATCTGTGTGTGTGCTGTGTGTGCTGGTGTGGTGGTGTGTGTTGTGGTGTGGTGGTGTGTGGTCGTGGTGTGTGTGTGTTGTGATGTGTGATCGCTGGTATGTGTAATGTTTATCGTCATGTTGCATGATTCTTAAGGGTGCACGTGAAATCCGGGAAATGTATTTGCGTGTGTGTCTTAATGTTTGTTGGGTCAGTTTAAGGGTTAAGTTTTCGCTTTACACGTCTGGTGTGGCTGCGCGCGCTTGCTGTCTAGCGCGACCGTCTTTGCACACAGAGAGGTTTGGACTGTGTGCATAACGTATAACTATTCGAGGTTTTATGTATAATGATTTCCACAGTGCAATGTTTGATTTTTAGTAATATATTATATTTGCATGGGAAATTAGACTTGTAAATACATGCGTGTGTGTGTGTGTAATAATTATGCATAATCATATCCACAGGTGCAATGTTTAACTTAAATGTTTTAGTATATACCTTACTTGTGAAGAGTATATACATGTAATATAGCCTATTTTTGTACTAGATTATCTACAGTGAAAGTCTTCCTTTATATATATATTGTAAAACAAATTATGCTCGGCATCATTCATTTACTGTTATTTATATCTGTATTCCGACCAGCTTGTAGTTGGGAAGGGAGGGGTGTTGTGGGAGAAATAGGAGTAGGGCGTGTAGTGTTAGGGGATATGGGTGGGACTTACACTTATTGTCGTTGATTTCACTTTGTTTTCTTTTCACTAAATTGGCTATTTTCTCCTTATCACTCATTATAATTTTGTATATCTTTGTAATTATTTTAATTTGAATCTCTGGACGCCTTCGCAGAACAGCCATCAATGTAGCCATGGCTGAGTAGGGCCATCCACAAGTTAGTAATCATTACAAATTATGTTATGTATATTGTTTATGTTTTTATACGGAAATAAATAAATCAAATACAAGTTATCTGGTAATCGGGTCAGGAAATAACAAGTTAATTATAAAGCATAAATTCTTATATTCTATATACTTTCTAATAATTTTATTTTAATGTTGAATTCCTTTTCCAGTGATAGTTGACTACATGGGATGCTATGGTATAATTGGTCATCGTGGATCTCGTCGTGAGATGATGACGATTGAGATATGCCTACAACACTGTTGGAATCAAAACATAGAATTGGCCTTCCTCTCTGGCCAGTACTGCAATTGCAAAGACTCCCTACCTAGTCGTGTGGCTGATAATAACTGCAACACGAGGTGTCCTGGCAATCAGAGTACCACGTGTGGAGGGACCAACGCATATTCGGTGTATAAAGGTATGGCATATATTTATCACGAGTATTGTTATCAGTCAGGCACAAATGGGTTGGAGAATATCGATATCACTGTACCAGACATTTCTTATATTTGCCTATAATTGAGTTTGGGGTTTACTTGTCTTATTCATTTATGTAAAATCTATGTTTGTAAAATCTATGTTTGTAAAATCTATGTTTTACTTCCCGGATTTCATCAGCCAGAAAGAATCTCCTTTTAGTTTCATACTTATTATTTAATTCCAAAAATGTTTTTTGATTCATTTTGTCTTTGCATGCAATGGCAAGTGGAAGTATGTTCATATGTGTATTAATTTCCATTATTTTCCCAATTGTATTAAACACTAATGTGTGCGGCTCTTCACTATAAAATAAAACATTCGTTTTGCTTGATGTACCTACCACTTTATTCATACAAGGATATCGTTTAAGGCATCGTATAACAATATTTCCATTTAAAGGCAAGCTCCACCCTGACGTCAAGTTGGTTTTAATAAAAGCAGAACAATGAAAGAAATATATTGGTTTGGCGAAAATCCACTGAAGAATAGCGGCGTTATGAACTTTCAAAGTTTTAATTTTGTGACGTCATATACGAGCAGCTCCCAATATGCCATGTAATATTAATTCAGTAGTTTGCCAACTTTCATTGATTAATGATAATTGAATGTTTCCTTTCCCATAGAAGCATGTATGAAATAATGTTTGTAATTATATATTGAATACACAGGTAACTTCATTTTCAATTTTCTCAGAAAATGGCACTTCATTGAATCTATATTACATATCAATGGTGGAGCTGCTCGCATGTGACGTCACAAATTTAAAACGTGAAAGTTCATAACTCCGCTATTCTTCGGTGGATTTTTGCCAAACTTTCATCAATTGTTCTGGTTTTATTAAAATCAAGTTGATGTCAGGGTGGACCTTGCCTTAAAAAATGAGCTACATGATTCCCCATGCTGCTAGTGTCTATGATAAGGTCTAAATATCAAGCCTTGAAAAACTACTATTACAGTTTAAAATGATCATTAACTGCTTGAAAAAAAATTTAAAAAAAATCATTGACAGACCATTTCAGTTTTCCCCCTAGACTGCTGTGTTGCAGAAAAAGTCACGCGCCAATTTCTATCTGTAAGTGACAGCTTAACTGTCTGAACCTTTGCAGCCATTCCATGTAAGGGCAACGTCAAACTCAATAATTGAAGTGAAGGAAGTGATTTTTTGTCATTTGTAATTCAAAAGAGGAATAATGAAACCATTAAAATCTTAAAGATTTTTGAAAATTAAGCATTTGATGTTACAGCATCCTGAACATGGATGAACTGCAAGGGTTGGGGTATAAATCACATTTCATTAGGCTTGATATACATTGACAATTTTTTTCAAATGTTTATATATTGTATTTCTTAGTTTCTCATGTATACGGGTATAATTTTGTATCTTCCGACGATTTAAAAAAGAATGATCCATCTGATTATCGAATTGTCGATCTATAACATCTATTTTATGCGATTCTTAATCGTAGGATTAAGAAATTGCACAAGTATCTAACCATGACATTTCAGTTGTTGTATTAGAACACTATATATCAGCAAGGAATAATTAACATGCAAGCAGGTAAGCATGACAAGCAAATCAAATACTAGCAGTTGGTTAGTTATTTCCCAAGGGTTGAGTAAAAAGAGTAAGGCAAAGAGATGTTGTGGACAAATCAGTGAGTAACAATTGCTATATAGATGAGTATTTGAGATTAGGCAAATTGATATTGTGGATTAGGCAAATGAATGTTTACACGAGTTGGGCAAAAGCTGCTGTGTAGATCGGACGTTACCCAATAAATAGGTGTATTCAGAGTATGGTAAATTGATATTTTGGAAATAATCGTTGAGCAATTGATCGTTGGGCAATGTCATACGGGGTAAAATTTGTTGGGTAAGTAATTACCCAACTGAACATATAACCAACTGTTGGGTAATTAAAGAGTTGGGTAAAATATGATGGATGACCAACTGATGGACAATTTAATTTGCCCAACCATATAGTAAACTGATTACCCAACATCAGTTGGGAAAATTATGACCAATAGTTGTGTGGACAGTACTGTAAAACCAGAAATTTTCGCGAGCATTTAACTTTCGCGAACTTCGCGAGGAGTCTAGATTCGCCAAAGTAAAATGCACGCGAAAGTTTATACATACACAACTTTCTTGAATGCCAGTACGAGACCGTGTACTAGCAAGGCTGCCACTCGTAGGGGAAATCCCCTACCGTAGGGGATTTTGGACGTGCGTAGGGGGTAGGGGATACCTACGGGGAAAATGACCTTCCGTAGGGGAACGTAGGGGGATTTGATGATTTTAGGGGATGTAGGGGTTTTGACAATTTTCAAGAAATATTCCGTTAATTTTTCCAAGGAAATCCGATTCTAAATTCCCCATATTTGTCTCGCTCCACGCGAAGAAATGTGATCAATAATTTTGCATTTCTAAGGAACTTTATTAGGGAAAAACATACCTTCGTAGGAAAAGTCGATTTGTAGGAGAAAACATACGGTTCGTATGGGAAAATATGTAATTTAAGGCGTAGGAACAGTGTGTCCGTAGGGAAAATACGCATGGCTGGGAGCGTCCGGGGAAATCAAAAGTGAGTGCAGCCCTCGTACCTAACAATCGCAAATTTAGCAAAGAATACCCAAGTATTCATTAGTGCACTGTCACTTACTACGTGCAATGTCTCCATTGATGAAACGGTGTTTCAGAGCATAAAACGAAATATTCTCTGTAAATGTTGTATATTGATTAAATGAAACATCCAATGCCTCTTCCTAGCAATTTTGCTACATTTATATTTTTTCAAGGTTGGTGATTCGCGAATGTTTCATGCACGCGAAATGACCGTTGGCTCCTATTCGCGAAAGTTTCATGTCGTGAAAATATAGTGTTTTACAGTATGTTACCCAGTGTTGGTTAAAAGTTGGGCATTTATTTGCCCAACTATTCTAAGAGTGTAGGGTGTTTGTTTGTCCATTCAAACGCTGTCAGATATGTCAGATAGCAAAGTTTGACAATTTTTTTTAAACGGGTCTTCCACAATGTTATATAGTATCTTTAAAGCTATTTATTTGATTTTCATTCTTCCCCCTTTCATTCTCTCCTTTTTGTTCTGCGTGTGTGTGTTTGACTAAAATCATTTAGATGTAAATGAATGCGCTGAAGGCACACACCAGTGCCTTAGCGGTTCAACATGTGTAAATTATCGTGGCGGATATGAGTCAGGAAAACAACATTGAACCTACCGAAAATTATTTATAATTACATACTGGGATTTTTAAATGATCAGAGAACATATACCACTCTGTACATTTCCTGTGACAAAAAAATGAGGGCGTTCGACTTTTTAAGTTTTCAGTAATTAAAAAAATGGAAGCGTGTAAGAGCGTGTGAGAATTAATGGATGGTAAAGTTATACCTAAACACACACCCACTCGCGCGCGCACACACACACACACACACACACACACACACACACACACACACACACACACACACACACACACACACACACACACACACACACACACACACACACACACACACACACACACACACACACACACACACACACACACCGGTTACGCTAATGATCAATGTATTTTTTTTATAGCACCTGGATTAGCAGATGAACTAACGGGTGGAATCAACACCAATTTACGTATGTTGGACAATGATGATAAGTGACTTCAGTTTTTCTCTTACATTTCTAAAGGGGAGTTTGTTTATACTGCCATATCACTCATTAATTAATAGAAGTCTGTCCTACTCTTTGCAAACGATTGTGAAATTACTTTGACGAAATTACAGCTTGTCAACAACACAAACAAAAGGCACATTCCGAATATACACATTGTATTTTTTTAACAAACATGCTGCTAAATTTAATTAAATATTAAATTGATTGCCATTTTGGATTAAATGCCAAAACGATAGTGATCTTACTCTTTACCTCTGAGAAAGTCCGAAATTGAGTATAAAATCATTAAAACAGGTTTTTTTAAATGAAAATGGAAAAAAAAATATGTCGATTTTTAAAGAATTATCACGAGTATGGGACTTTCAATAAAAGTTTTGATTATTTCCACATACTTTAAATTCGAGTTTAATAGTGAACAAAATTCGGGACCCCAAAAAAAAATATGCCAACAACTCGTTATAATGTCACTTCGTATGAAATACCCTCGCGATCTAGATTAGATGGTATTGATCATCACAAAAATTATTCAATTCGTAGAATATCATATTGACACACACACCTATCACTGTGCCTATAATCAATGATTATGATATCAACTTGGCTATATTTCCAGATACGGCCTGTTGCCTGTGGTTTGGATGTTCTTGGTCATACTAGGTTGCACAGTATGTTTCTATTCGAAGATCAAACGAGTGAGATGAACATGACACAAGATAGATGCATAGCACACATCAATGAGAGAATGATGATGATAGGATGAGATTTAAGACATTTACTTATAGAATTGAGTTACATCGAGAAGCCAATGAAACTATTGCACAAACTAAACCGAAGACCTACAAGAAAACGCTATGCATCACATGAGAGACAAGAGAACTATATCTAGCAGCATATCATACAACTTGAACATAAACATATCAAACTCAAAATAACGTAGCGTGCCAAGCAAAGCCCCAACTGTATGTCACGTACCACACACACAAAAGCAGACAGGCCCTACTACATCAATGCTATTATCGTGTTAAAGGCCACTGCATGGAACACCGGCGAGACACATACAGCACATCAGCTAACGGCACGACAACACACACACACATGCCCTCACGGCACGAGGCACACGAAGTTTGCAATAAATTAAGTACCTATACACACATAAACATTGAACAAGGAAACATAATAACAATAACACATACGAAACACAATATAACACACAGCTTTCAAAGTTATTTAGCATAGCGTAACCCTTTCAAATTAATAATACGTAACAATCGATAGCTATTGCAGAAGTAGACTACCTTACGAGCACTAGCAGACCTGCGACAGCCCCAACAAAGAGAAAGCTTAGATGAGTTCACTAACACCATGCTGAGTACCTTAATGTACTACAGTGGAAGGACGCACATAAGAAACAAACATATAGCTGGCTTACAAAAGTTACAAACCAAGATAGGAAAGAAAGGCTAAGAGCAGGCACACATTGTGATCGACCTCCAAAGAGCCTAATACGTAACAACAACACAAGCAAGACATTTAGACTGGGAACCAATCAAGCGAGGCGGCGAACGTATTTGTCGTTTGGCGGGGCGAAAGCCAAAAAAGGCAACTTATAATGTAAAACGGGCATTGGCGCAAGCAACTAATTTTTACCATCAGATAGGGTATCGTTTGGAAGATGCCTCGTTAGTGCAATCAACTCGAACCCACACCTTTACAATGGGTTCCGCATGAAACATAAATCTATAGGCCTAACAATAATCCGCCGAGCGAGCGTAGCGAGCGAGCGCTTGAGAAAAAATTTAAAATCACACCACACATCCAAGTACTATGGCCAGCATAATTCTTACATGACACAGCTTTACAGCACCACCAACAAAGTCAACAACCCACTGCAATAAAAGATTCTGAAATGCTTTACTTTTTTAAACTCTAACAACATACAAGCAACACACACAAACAAATCACACACTGGGGACCCCCCCCACAAATTTTAATCATTATAGCATCTAAAGTTAACAGAACTTTTAAGGTTACATGTTAACTCATCGAAACACCGCCGAACGACATCTGAGCGCCAGGCGCATTCGAGGATATGTAGAGATCACAACTCAACTATAAAACTAATATTCTAGAAGAAAACATGTCCTATATCAGAAAAGAAAATCTCATAGGTAGTAAACATAGACCGTCATTGTTTACGCAAAATCAAAAATCTAAAAGAACAGCACACACGCTAGTATACCCAACATAGACGCTATAAGCAGAAAAAAATTTATACGCAAATACATCGTGATGCTGTCACATCCAAATATTGTGTCTTAGATAGAAGAAAATCTACCTTGATCTAAGCACTCGAGACACAATGTATCCCTCGATATAGATTCTAGGCGATGATAGAGAATAGCACAGCCACTTTGTCCATAGATAGGACATGAACTCACAACAATGCTATTTAATCAGCCAAGACAGTTCGAGAGTTACAAAAATTAATGACCCTCACAGCATAGTCCCTTAGTCGTAATTGCCAAAAGCCCTCGTACTTTACTTTCCGAATGACACCTTACTGAAGAATTATCACTAGGAGAAAAATACAATTCTCAGAGAAGAGTCCAAAACTGTTCAAAGAAAGACTAACCCAAAACAATCGTCACAATAGAATGTGCAAGACAAAAGTACGCTGTTCCACCCTTTTGTTGTTTACACATATCACGAGATAAACAAGTAAATTGAACTAAATAAATGGCATTGAAAAGCTAAGACTTGCCCGTGAACATGACCGACGCATTATCCACCACACAAAGCAGCTCTATAACTAAAGGGAGAAAATCAACGAAGTGGCTGCTTTGACTCAGAGATATGGCACTGTTGTAACTAATGAAAGACAAAATGGCAGCTTGCGCTTAGGCATTGCTTGCAAAGAAGTAAGGTGTGCATAACTGAATCATTGCTCATTTCTACATATTCAAAACATACACCAGTCGACTCAGAGACACACCACTAACAATTCTGAGCATCTTTATGAAGAGAGGAACAAATCATATAGAAGAGCAATATCATGCAGTTCTTTACGAAACTATTTACAACTTGTCTCTCATACGCAGAGATAACGAGTTATAAAAAATGCATTTTTTCTTGTATAAATACCCAAAGTCAAAACGGCTGAGAGAGCGAAATGACAATCTCACAATCGCTTGTATATCGGGATATACTCTGAAATCAGTGTGTTTGTCTTTTTTGTCACAGAATGATATTAAAGTAACTCTCGAGCATGCAGGATACAATCCTGTGTACACAGTGAGATCCTCAGCATCGTTAATGGAGCATAAACAGAAAAGAACACAATTCTGTGCGCAAAATCATTTGCCTGATGCACAAAAGCGGTTTCGCTCACCATGCGGAAATACGTCAATACCAACAGTGTCACAAGATACTAGGCCAAGGTAACATATTCATATCAAAAATAATCCAAACAACGAAAACAATTTAATATTTTTTTTTCTAATGCACTTTTTTTTTGGAACAACAACATCACTATAGTCAAAAATGCGGGGTCCCCCCGCCAGATTTTTCATAATTAAAAAAAAAAACCAAAGACAAAAAAGGTTATATGGTAATACCTCATCCATGAAAGACTGACTGCTCTTTCAGATAGTATAAAAGCATGTAACCTACCAAGTCTGTCTAACCTTTAGATCTAAATGTAAAAACAATTTGGGGGTCCCATTAAACCGAGATATTATGATTAATAACTAAAACAAAAAACAAAAGACCATTCAGAATCATTATGCAGGGTATACTTCTGGGGCATAAAGCTTTCACATAACAAAAAATCCCAAACTAAACTTGGCCTTTAACGTGTAGAACACTCGCATGTGAGTCATTCTTGTCTAATCTACAGCCACTGATTTTTGTCAGCTTTAACAATAAGAAAGAACAGCTTCTAATAAACTTTTTCGTGTGCTTTGAGTACTGTTCCATAGTAAATAATTGAAACAAAACCGTTTGAATGGACTGATCATTTAATCATGAAATATACAGCAATACTACATGTATCCTACTCGCGACGAGGCGTTTGAGAACATAGAATTTAAGTTAAAACGCTCGCAATGTGGTCTATCTGCTCCTAATTACAGCACTCGATTTTTTGTAGTATTTGAACAAAGAGATAAAGTGGAACCCCTGTCAGATCAAAAACTTTTCTGCTTGAAGTAGGTAGCTGTTTCTTCATAGAAATGTACTTTGAGGCAACCTTTTTGAAGGATCTTCTGATACATTTAAAATCTGAATATACACGATCTACCATTGCCCGAGCGAGCGTAGCGAGCGAGCGTTTGAGAAAACAGAAAAAGATGTTAAGTGTAAAACTGCCCCTCGCAATGTGTCTATCTGGCGCTAAAATAACAGTCACTGATTTTTTGTAGATTAAAAAAAAGATAGATTGTGATTAATTAATAAAAAAAAACTAAAGACAATCAGATCTATCTATTATTGCAGGGTTACTGACTTGGGGCCAATTAAGAAAGCTGTTCACATAACAAAAAACTCC
>JZLH01S0009419.1:11498-24335 GCA_001188425.1 Eucidaris tribuloides
GGGAGTTTTAAGTCTCCATTTTCTAAGTCTTTCTGTATTTGATCTTTGGTATTCTCATACCTGCGTTTAGGATCACAACTGTAGCTAAGCGAGAGCCCGTTTTTTACCTTGCCTATCATGATCGCACTATCACCCTTCCTCACCACCTCACGGTCAGGTGATCTACAATCTTGCCCATCGAATCTTTGTATTTCATGGCTCTCTCTTTTACTCCCTTCCCCCTGCGCTCGTCTTTTCTTTCCTTTTCATTTCCTGAACTTTCATTCTGTATTCACTCACCTTTTCATGCGGAGCGCACATATTCAAATAATGTGCCTCTTCATCAGTGTCAACACGCTCTCTTCTCTCAGCAGCGTTTTTTTGTGACGTTCACCAAGTTTTGTTCTTGAACACTTTTTCCCTCCCCTTCACACTGAGGTTGAGATTCCCCCTCCCCCATTCTTCTCGCCAAATATGTGTCTCCTACATGTAGCTAGCAGCTGCGCTCGCAGCATTTCTGCGCCTTTTTTGTCATCCACACCCTGCATTCTCTCATTCATCTTGTTCTCTGTGAGCCAAATTACACCACACTTTGCAACAACGTCAGCATACACACTTTCACTTCTAACACTCTTCTTCTCTTCGCCCAACTCCTCTCTCTGCTTCTTATCTTTTTGCTTCTCTGGTCTCTCCTCCCACAATTTTTTGCGCTCTCTTATCATACTCATCCTTCTGAGCCAAGACACTTTTCTGGAATACTCAAGCAATTCATCCCTTCTAATCTCAGACAGACCCCTCCTCCACTCACTCGTCTTAATTTTCACAGTTATGATAATGCCTTCATACACTAACACACTCATGATAGGTTTCAGTCTCATGAATCTATCTAACATACCGAAGTCCCTTTCTACACCAACATTCGTCCTTGGCACGCTCTCAGTCTCTCTCAGTTTTTCTGCACTCATACCAACATGGTACTGGATGGCAAACGGTCAGCCAGCATTCTCTCAGTGACTTGGACAAATGTCACAAATATAATCTCTAACACTTGCCAAGTCTTGTTGTCTAGTTCGGGATCCGGTTCCATTAACGATTTGTAGATGGGATCAGACTGCGCGGACAAAACTTTTCTGTCGTTTTCATCGCGCATAAATATATTCACATCATCCGCCCACTTCGTAAAGCACCCGTGAATCGTTCATGCCTTTGTATTGTTCATTCATTTCCGATATATGACCATATTCATTTAGAATGCACCATCATAGGCCTGTCACCAATTTGTCGATCAAACCGAGTGCTACTGCGGCAGCTAAGTACTGATTGACCACTAGGTCCGTGTGCACAGCTTTGCACAATAGAGTTTCATCCTTCACCTCTTCGAAAAAATCTTTCAGGTGCTTTTTGAGAAAGTGTACCCCGGCACCATTGTGGAAAATGATATTGAATCTATTCCGTTGGAAATAGTCCAGGGTGACTCATTCTATTCCCTTTTCCTTCAGAAACTTGCGAAACTGCACCAGTTTACCCGGCTTTTGGCAAGCGCGATCCTGAACAGTTTTGCAACTGTCCTCACTTAATGCACAGTTCCACACTCACTCTTAGTCTGAGCATTAGGCAACTTTTTAGCACCTACCTTGTCCTCCCTAAAGATCATTTTCTCCCATGCACCAATCACAGCAGCATAGTTCGCTAAACCTACCATGTAATGGAGGCCACTGAATAAACTGTTCATTCTTGTGAACTGTGTACTCTCCTCCTCACTCATACTTACCCACCTGTCGATGACACTGGGGAGTATACATTGTCGGTTGTTGCTGAGAAGTTCTGCGAGTTTCTTCTCAGCGACATGCCGATCACTCATGGGGTTTTTGATATTTGCAATGATGCCATCAATTTTTTGCTTGAACCGACATTCCGTTCACCTCTTCAAGTATACTTTTTAAAGTGTCCAGATCCAGCGTAGTTTGGGCATGCCTCACTCTCCCTTAAACCTAACATCATGCCACTCCCAGACCCTGTGTATACATCATACGCGGCATAATGGTGGCCGAACTTTGTCGTCGCATTAGACAGAGTCAACGCGCCTTGTTCTGAAAGCTTCTCCACAACCTGGATTTGGGCCATGCGCCGCCCTTCCAGCATCATGTTTTGTCTCGTTTCTTGCACACTTTTTTTACTCCCCTTCACACTGAGGTTGAGATTCCCCCCTCATTCTTCTCGCCAAATACGTGTCTCCAAACTAGCAGCAGCAATTCATCCCTTCTAGTCTTAGACAGACCCCTCCGCTAATTTTGTAATGATAAAGAATTTGCAAAGTGCAAAAAACTATTTGAATATATTCTGTTGCGCTGCAAGAGCTCCTGATATGCTTGATCCATACACTACGGTCATATTGTGCAATTTTTTTCAACATATTCAAATGCACATTGAAAAATACTAATAAATCATTTCAGTCTTTTATTTTATTTTATTTTTCACAGTCATGATAATGCCTTCATACACCAACATACTGGCGATGGGTTTCAGTCTCATCAATCTATCTAACATGCCGAAGTGCCTCTCTACACCAATACTCTCAATCTCTCTCAGTTTTTCTGCGCACATACCGACATGGCTGCTAGACAGCATATGGTCAGCCAGCATTCTCTCAGTGACTTGGACAAATGTCTCAAATATAATCTCTAAAACTTGCCGAGTCATGTTGTCTAGTTCGGGATCCAGTTCGATTAATGATTTGTAGATGGGATCAGACTGCACGGACGGAATGTGTCTGTCGTCAAACGTGACGTCTGTACCGCACATGAATCTACTCGCATCATCCACCCACTTCGTAAAGCACTCGTGCATGACTTTGTATCATACATTCATTTCCGATATATGACCAAACTCATTTAGAATGCACCACCCTGGGCCTGTCACCAATTTGTCGATCAAACCGAGTGCTAGTGTGGCAGCTAAGTACTGATTGATTGCTACATGTAGGTCCGCGTGGACAGCTTTGCACAACAGATTTTCGTCCTTCACATCTTGAAAAAATCTTTTAGGTGCTTTTTGAGAAAGTGTACCCAGGTGCCATTGTGGAAAATGATATTGAATCTATTCCCTTGGAAATATTCCAGGGTGACTCATTCTATTCCCAATTCTTTCAGAAATGTGCGAAACTGCACCAGTTTACCCGACTTTTGGCATGCGCGATCCTGTTCACAGTTTTGCAACTGTCCTCAGTTAACGCACAGTTCCACACTCACTCTCAATCTGAACATTAGGCAACTTTTTAGCACCTACAGGGTTACCCAACTTCTGGCAAGCGCAATCCTGAACAGTTTTGCAACTGTCCTCACTTAACGCACAGTTCCACACTCACTCTTAGTGTAAACATTAGGCAACTTTTTAGCACCTACCTTGTCCTTCCTAAAGATCATTTTCTCCCATGCACCAATCGCGGTGGTGGTGTAGTCTGCTAAACCTACCATGTAATGGAGGCCACAGAAGAAACTGTTCATTCTTGTGAACTGTGTACTCTCCTCCTCACTCATACTTACCCGCCTGTCGATGACACTGGGGAGAATACATTGTCGGTTGTTGCTGAGAAGTTCTGCGAGTTTCTTCTCAGCGACATGCCGATCACTCATGGGGTTTTTGATATTTGCAATGACGCCATCAATTTTTTGCTTGAACCGACATTCCGTTCACCTCTTCAAGTCTACTTTTTAGGGTGTCCAGATCCAGCGTAGTTTGGGCATGCCTCACACTCCCTCAAACCTAACATCATGCCACTCCCAGACCCTGTGTATACATCATACGCGGCATAATGGTGGCCGAACTTTGTCGTTGCGTCATTAGACAGAGTCAACGCGCCTTGTTCTGAAAGCTTCTCCACAACCTGGATTTGGGCCATGCGCCACCCTTCCAGCATCATGTTTTGTCTCATTTCTTGCACACTTTTTTTTACTCCCCTTCACACTGAGGTTGAGATTTCCCCCCTCATTCTTCTCGTTCAAATATGTGTCTCCTAGCTAGGAGCAGCAATTCATCCCTTCTAGTCTTAGACAGACCCTCCACTAATTTTGTAATAATATAAAATTTGCAAAGCGCAAAAAAACTATTTGAATATATTCTTTTGCACTGCAAGAGCTCCTGATATGCTTGATCCATACACTACAGTCATATTGTGCAATTTTTTTCAACATATTCAAATGCACATTGAAAAATACTAATAAATCATTTCAGTCTTTCATTTTATTTTATTTTTCACAGTCATGATAATGCCTTCATACACCAACATACTGCCGATGGGTTTCAGTCTCATCAATCTATCTAACATGCCGAAGTGCCTTTCTACACCAACACTCTCAATCTCTCTCAGTTTTTCTGCGCACATACCGACATGGCTCCTAGACAGCATATGGTCAGCCAGCATTCTCTCAGTGACTTGGACAAATGTCTCAAATATAATCTCTAACACTTGCCGAGTCATGTTGTCTAGTTCGGGATCCAGTTCGATTAACGATTTGTAGATGGGATCAGACTGCGCGGACGGAATGTGTCTGTCGTCAAACATGACGTCTTTACCGCACATGAATCTACTCACATCATCCACCCACTTCGTAAAGCACTTGTGCACGACTTTGTATCGTTCATTCATTTCTGATATATGACCAGACTCATTGAGAATGCACCACAATGGACCTGTCACCAATTTGTCGATCAAACCGAGTGCTAGTGCGGCAGCTTAGTACTGATTGATTGCTAGGTCCGCGTGGACAGCTTTGCACAACAGATTTTCGTCCTTCACATCTTGAGAAAAATCATTTAGGTGCTTTTTGAGAAAGTGTACCCAGGCGCCATTGTGGAAAATGATATTGAATCTATTCCCTTGGAAATAGTCGAGGGTGACTCATTCTATTGCCTTTTCTTTCAGAAACGTGCGAAACTGCACCAGTTTACCCAACTTCTGGCAAGCACGATCCTGAACAGTTTTGCAAACTCTTCTCACCAAACGCTATTTCCACACTCACTCTTAGTCTGAACATCAGGCAACTTTTTAGCACCTACCTTGTCCTCCCTAGAGATCATTTTCTCTCATGCACCAATCGCGGTGGTGGTGTAGTCCGCTAAACCTACCATATAAGGGAGGCCACAGAAGAAACTGTTCATTCTTGTGAACTGTGTACTCTCCTCCTCACTTATACTTACCCACCTGTCGACACTGGGGAGAATGCAATGTCGGTTGTTGCTGAGAAGTTCTGCAAGTTTCTTCTCAGCGACATGCCAATCACTCATGGTGTTTTTGATATTTGCAATGACGCCATCAATTTTTTGCTTGAACCAATATTCCGGTCACCTCTTCAAGTATACTTTTTAGGGTGTCCAGATCCAGCGTAGTTTGGGCATGCCTCACTCTCCCTCAAACCTAACATCATGCCACTTCCAGACACTGTGAATACATCATACGCGGCATAATGGTGGCCGAACTTTGTCATTAGACAGAGTCAACGCGCCTTGTTCTGAAAGCTTCTCCACAACCTGGATTTGGGCCATGCGCCGCCCTTCCAGCATCATGTTTTGTCTCGTTTCTTGCACACTTTTTTTTACTCCCCTTCACACTGAGGTTGAGATTCCCCCCTCATTCTTCTCGCCAAATACGTGTCTCCTAGCTAGCAACCGCACTCGCAGCATTTCCACGCCATTTTTGTCGTCCACACCCTGCAATTTCTCATTTACCTCATTCTCTGTGAGCCAAATTCCACCACACTTTGCAACAACGTCAGCATACACACTTTCACTTCTAACACTCTTCTTCTCTGCACCCAACTCCTTTCTTTGCTTCTTATCTCTCTGCTTCTCTGGTCTCTTCTCCCACAATTTTTGTGCTCTCTTAGCATACTCATCCTTTTGAGCCATGACAATTTTCTGGAATACTCAAGCAAATTATTCATCCCTTCAGGTTTTAGACAGACCCCTCCACCACTCACTCGTTTTATTTTTCACAGCCATGATAATGCCTTCATATACTAACACACTGGCGACAGGTTTCATTCTCATCAATCTATCTAACATACTGAAGTCCCTTTCTACACCAACATGGCTGCCAGATGGTAAAAAATCAGGCAGCATTCTCTCAGTAACTTGGAAAATTTCACAAATATAATCTCTAGCACTTGCCAAGTCATGTTGTGTAGTTTGGGGTCCGATTCAATTAATGATTTGTAGATGGGATCAGACTGCACGGACGGAATGTGTCTGTCGTCAAACGTGACGTCTTCACCGCACATGAATCTACTCGCATCATCCACCCACTTCATAAAGCATTCGTGCACGACTTTGTATCGTTGATTCATTTCTGATATATGACCAGACTCATTGAGAATGCACCACAATGGACCTGTCACCAATTTGTCGATCAAACCGAGTGCTCGTGCGGCAGCTAAGTACTGATTGACCGCTAGGTTCGTGTGCACAGCTTTGCACAACAGATTTTCGTCCTTCACCTCTTCGAAAGAAAATCTTTTAGGTGCTTTATGAGAAAGTGTACCCCAGCGCCGTTGTGGAAAATGATATTGAATCTATTCCCTTGGAAATAGGCCAGGGTGACTCATTCTTTTCCCTTTTCCTTCAGAAACTTGCGAAATTGCACCAGTTTTCCCGACTTTTGGCAAGCGCGATCCTGAACAGTTTTGAAACTGTCTTCACTTTTTAACGCACAGTTCCACACTCACTCTTAGTCTGAACATTAGGCAACTTTTTAGCACTTACCTTGTCTTCCCTAAAGATCATTTTCTCCCATGCACCAATCATGGTGGCGGCATAGTCCGCTAAACCTACCATGTAAGTTTTGTTATTGCACACTTTTTTTTCCTCCTCTTCACACTGAGGTTGAGATCCCCCCTCATATTTCTCCCCAAATATGTGTCTCCTAGCTAGCAGCTGCACTCGCAACATTTCCTCGCCATTTTTGTCATCCACACCCTGCAATTTCTCATTTACCTCATTCTCTGTGAGCCAAATTCCACCACACTTTGCATCAACGTCAGCATACACACTTTCACTTCTAACATGCTTCTTCTCTGCTTCTTGTCTTTCTGCTTCTCTGGTCTCTTTTCCCACAATTTTTGCGCTCTCTTAGCATACTCATCCTTCTGAGCCATGACACTTTTCTGAAATACTCAAGCAATTCATCCCTTCTAGTCACAGACAGACCCCTCCTCCACTCACTCGTTTTATTTTTCACAATCATGATAATGCCTTTATACATTAACACACTGGCGACGGGTTTCAGTCTCATCAATCTATCTAACATACAGAAGTCCCTTTCTACACCAACATTCATCCTTCGCACACTCTCAGTCTCTCTCATTTTTGTGCGCTCATACCAATATGGTGCCGGACGGCAAATGGTCAGTCAGCATTCTCCCACTGACTTGGACAAAAAAAATCTTCCAGGTGCTTTTTGAGAAAGTGTACCCCAGCGCCGTTTTGGAAAATGATATTGAATCTGTTCCCTTGGAAATAAGCCAGGTTGACATGTTCTATTCCCTTTTCCTTCAGAAATGTGCGAAACTGCTTCAGTTTACCCGACTTTTGGCAAGCGCAATCCTGAACAGTGTTGCATTTGTTCTCACCAAACGCACAGTTCCACACTCACTCTTAGTCTGAACATTAGGCAACTTTTTAGCACCTACCTTGTCCTCCCTAAAGATCATTTTCTCCCGTGCACCAATCGCGGTGGCGGCGTAGTCTGCTAAACCTACCATATAATGGAGGCCACTTGTGAACTGTGTACTCTCCTCCTTACTCATACTTACCCACCCATCGATGACATTGGGGAGTATACTTTGTCAGTAGTCACTGAGAAGTTCTGCAAATTTCTTCTCAGCAACATGCTGATCACTCATGGTATTTTTTATATTTGGGATGATGTCATCAATGGTTTTGCTTGAACCGGACGTTCCGGTCATCTCTTCAAGTATACTTTTTAGGGTGTCCAGGGTATCACCACCCTCACTCTCCCTCAAACCTAACATCGTGCCGCTCCCGGACCCCGTGTATACGTCATACCAAGGAGGTATCAGGCGAGCGCGAGGGAGAACAGCTGTCGCAAATCACGCTGTGGTCTCCCGCTGGTTTTACGAGTCGGCTTCGGACCTCGCGTAAAGGACATTTTCTAGCTGTACCTCCAGCTCACCTAATACCTCCTTGGTCATACGCGTCATAATGGTGGCCAAACTTTGTTGTCGCGTTGCTAAACGGTGTCAACGTGCCTTGTTCTGAGAGCTTCTCCTCGACCTTGATTTGGGCCATGCGCCGCCCTTCCAGCATCATATGAGATACTAGTGAATTAGTGATGATTCTAATTACCAGAGTATCCTTGTATCCATTACCATTGTAAGACTGTGATTTTGAATTTAAAAAAAATATTAATCCTTACACAAAATATGCGGTGTATACAGTATCCTAAAAATCTTTAAAGCATCAGGTGCTTTGCTGGCCGAGAGTTATCAGGGGTGTGAGAGTACAGCTTCAAAGCTGATTTCAGCTTGTTTTTTTTTTTTTTTTCTAAGCGTTTTTTTTGTGTGTGTGTGTGTGAATTCGTCTGTACAAAAGTATAGGAGCTTTTGCAATTTTAGCTTTTTGCAGTTTGTTTATATGTAGTCACTCACAACCCTGAATTTATGAAAAGTTGTGCATAAATGACCCTCCTTGTGTTTCCTTGTTAGGAACACCATACAATAACACAACCTGCAAAAAGGTTGCATGTATGTCCATTACATCGATCTCACACATGCAAGAAGAGGGGAGTCAGGTCCTTTTCTTCATCGTTTTACTGGCCTATGAACTGGTCCTTGAGGCCTACCAACAAAAATTCCGAGGGTATCGGAAAAACTCTAGTCAGAGTTATGTTGAATTCCAGAGGGAAAATGAAATCATGTACGTTTGATCGCTTGATAAGGTCAATGAAAATAGAGAAAAACTATGAAAACTTGAGAGAAATAATGTTGATGAAGGACTTTAAGAAATCGACACCTCCAGACCTTAGGACCTATCTAGAAGATCAGAAATTAAATGTTGTCAAGAAGGCAGCTGTTGCAGCTGACCAGCTCGAATTGACAGACAAAACAAAAATCCTCAGAATAAGAGGAAGTTTGATCAAAATGAAAACGTAAACAAACAAAAGTGGCAACGTGGCCACAATGATCGCGGTGAGAAACCCAAGGTGAAACTATCGCAGGCCGATAGGCCAAAATCGCCCCATCCTCAGTATAAAGACACAAAATGCTTTCATTGCGGAAAAATGGGGCACATCAAAACACAGTGCTTGCGCTTAAAGGAGCAAATCAGCTCTCAAGGTAATCAAAATCAAAAAGTAACATATGGTTTAGTGGGTCAAATGTTCACAGAAGATGTAGTGAGCAATACTGAAATCAAACATGAAGAAACTCAAGTGGCAGAAGAGACGTAAAAAATCACAAGTGGTTTTGTTCATTGTAGTAAAATACCAACACAACAAAATACAAATGATGAAATGAAAGAAACAGTTTCAAAAATAAAGTCTGCATGCAAGGATGCAATTATTGATGAAAAATACATGGAATTTATTTCTCATGGTACAGTTGTTGCATCTGATTCAAAGATACCAGTTGTCATTCTCCGTGATACAAGATCTACCCAGTCGTTCATGGTAGGTGATATAAATAATATGCCATCGGAGTGTATCACAGGTAAAAACGTGTTTGTACTTGATGTTAATGGAGGAGCTCAACCAGCCCTTTGATTCGAGTGCACCTTGAGTGTAAATATTATTCTGGAGAAGTGCTTGTGGCAATTGTCCCATTCCTTCGTATGGACAGAGTTCGCTTTTTGCTTGGTAATGACATTACAGGTAGTCGAGTAACTTTTTTTCCCAGTTGTTTCAGAAGTTCCTGTGGGTGATCAGGAAACAGAGAATCTTGTGGATGAATTTCCAGGGGTTGTACCTGCATGTGATGGTGTTGTCACAGTGGTTCAATCATGTGAATCTCGAAAGGAGGCAGTAGATGTTGAAGTTGTTGTTACTGATGTTTCCCTTGGTGAGACAAGTCATGGATGTTTGAACAATGAAGTTCAAGGAGAATTTCGTTCATGTTTTCAGTGAGCCTGCTTTAATCAAAGCACAAGTTGAAGATGAAGATTTGTTGAAATTGCAAAATGGTGCCTTGACTGTCGATGTGGATGCAGTTGTTAGTGAAAATGTCAAGTGCAATTATGTGAAGAACACAGGTGATGATGGTGATGATTTGAATGTGAGTGAAAGTGATGAGGATAGAGTGATGGATGCTCAAGATGATGTTCGAGATGAACATGACATAACAGATCCTCCGAATGTGAGTTTGAAATCAGGGATGATTCCTTGTGTGGAGAATTCCAAGATGTTTAACTTAGTAAATCCAGAAGTAATGCTCATTTGTCCGAATCAGAGAAACAGGACGTGGTAGATGTATTCCACAGTATTACTGATGTTGGTAAGTGACAAAATAGGCTGCGCGAAAGACATACAGATACAGATACATACAGATGTTCGTGACAATCGTCACATAACACAAAATCCACACAGACTTAACCCTGAAAAAAAAGCCCAGGAAACTAAACAGACAAAACACATACCCACAAGCAAAATCAAAGAACCTAGCAAAAGTAAATAGAATTCGCCAGTAGTGTTAGATCCAAAGTTAGGGATAATGTGTGGGTTTTGCAAAGATATGGTATGGTATGGTAGTGGCTGGTTTTGTGTACACTGTTTACCTCATTTTTTTATAACGATTCAGAGTTCGAGAAAGTATGATTAAGTGTACATGCATATGATATACTTTAGTAGAGTGCACACGGGGAGAGTTCGAGACATACATGTAATGGCTGATCTGTGGTGAAGACAATAAAAATGGAGGCGTTTTCGTAGACGTTTCCTACTGTTGGTAAAAGATTATTGTGTGATCGTGTGATTCGTGACAGAGTGGGGGCTAAGTCCGGGAAATGGACAAAGAATGGTAAGTTTTTGTGAGTTTTGGTGCGTTATTGCATCGTGATCAGTAATGCCCACTGGTGGCATATGTCTCTCCCGTACGTGGGTCGTTTGTCGAGTTCCGCGTTAGCGGTATATAGGGTATAATACATGCAGTTCGTATGCCTAGTTTTGGTACTGACTGGTTTTCTCGTTAGCTGAACTCCAGGCCAGGTTTACAGCAAAATATTGCTGAGTGGAGGGTACATACTGTTGTGGTTGTTTACGCTGTTGTGTATCAGATTAGTATTTCACTTTCTGATTCTCGATTTTGGTGAAACTTTGAAGCATTTGGCTTTGTATAAGTTTGCTGTTGCGATAAAGCAAACGTCATGTTGTAGTGACGGATGGTCACATAGGGTCTGAAATTACGTAGATGTTTCTGCGCTAGCAGATAAAGTTGCCAATGATTATAAAAAAGTTAAAGAGGCAGTTTTACTGGCCTATGAGGCCTACCAACAAAAATTCTGAGGGTATCGGAAAAACTCTAGTCAGAGTTATGTTGAATTCCAGAGGGAAAAGGAAATCATGTACGTTTGATCGCTGGATAAGGTCAATGAAAATAGAGAAAAACTATGAAAACTTGAGAGAAATAATGTTGATGGAGGACTTAAAGAAATCGACACCTCCAGACCTTAGTACCTATCTAGAAGATCAGGAATTAAATGTTGTCAAGAAGGCAGCTGTTGCAGCTGACCCGCTCGAATTGACACACAAAACAAAAACAAAAAGTCCTCAGAATAAGAGGAAGTTTGATCAAAATGAAAACGTAAATAAACAAAAGTGGCAATGTGGCCACAATGATCGCGATGAGAAACCCAAGGTGAAACTATCGCAGGCCGATTGGCCAAAATCGCCCCATCCTCAGTATAAAGACACAAAATGCTTTCATTGCAGAAAAATGTGGCACATCAAAACACAGTGCTTGCACTTAAAGGAGCAAATCAGCTTACAAGGTAATCAAAATCAAAAAGTAACATACGGTTCAGTCGGTCATATGTTCACAGAAGATGAAGAGAGCGATACTGAAATCGAACATGAAGAAACTGAAATGACAGAAGAGACACAAAAAGTCAAGTGGTTTTGTTCGTTGTTGTGTAATACCAACACAACAAAGTACAAATGATAAAATGAAAGAAACAGTTTCAAAAATAAAGTCTGCATGCAAGGATGTAATTATTGATGAAAAATACATGGAATACACATTCCTGATACGCCAGTTACAAAGTTCACTGGCTGGACACACATACTTGTGAGCTTTTAACAATATGCTGGTGCTGTCTCAGGTCTGCTGAATTTGAACTGTGTATGGTGACTAAAGTTTGAGTTGACTACTACTTAGTAGAAATTTAAAGAAATAACGGGTCACTAGTTCTATTTTGTTACTAGTTTCATTATGTAACATGAGTTTTGTATCTGTGACAATTGTTGAGAGTTTGGACCCATATCGCTTTGAAGTGTTTGTATAGTAGATGCTATTGATGGATTTCACTTTTTTCTTTCCCATTTCCAGCCTTCTGGTTGGTAAGGCCTTTTTAGCCCACTTACGTAACTTTCATAACAAACAGCCTCTCAGTGACGCAAGGCTCTTCCATTTACCGGAAAATTCTGTCTTATTTATATCTCGCGTGTTAATCATTCGATTTTCTTCTTGGTTTTCAGGTTCATATTTCCTTAATATCAAGCTAAATATGTAGCAAAAATCTTGTCAATATGTTCAGTATTTTTTGAGAAAACTTTAAGAAATCCATTTCAGACTAGCCGATTTTGAAAACTGCAATACGTGCGTTTACAAAATTATCTTGAGGTGAAATGTAGAATGT
>JZLH01S0009419.1:25647-37442 GCA_001188425.1 Eucidaris tribuloides
CCCGCTGTCATGAAAAGCGGTTCCCCTGAGAAGGTCTGTACGTTGGTAGATTGTAAGAAATCTGTATGGGCTGATATTCTCAGTGATAGTTTAAGCTACAACACAGGCGTTTGCAAAATTACTTTGAGCTGTAATATAGAATGTATATTCAAAACATTCATGTCTCCCAAGATATGGAAGTTTTAACTGTACAAACGAACAAAAGTATCGAAAAAATGTAATTTACGGATGCACTTCTGTGATGAAACTGAATCATTTTGGAGGTCAGATTATCGTGTGCATAGCTCTGCTATTTGTGCGTTTATTTTCTTGATTTTTTTGCTACATGAAATTAGCACTTTACATAACCTGTATGTACATGATACTTTAAATAAGGGCACATAATTTTTTTACACGGACTATTTCAAATTTGACCTTTTTCTGGAGTTGACTTGATTCAAAGCAATGTCCACGGCATCCTGTTAAGTAATCCAATTAATTTTGCTTAACAATGGAGGGAGGAACCGCTTAGTAATTGTAAGGCTGTTTCACCGTGCTTCTGTTGGTATTCCTCTTGGCAGACCAGTGGTCATCTTATCACGTGACAGAACAGTATCAATCCATCCAACATGGATGACGGAAGTGAGGGTGGCTCATTCACGGAGGCGTCAGATTCCGCCAACAACTTCATATCACTGGCTTACCAGCGGAACATGCTACGCAATGCACGACTGAGGTCAACCGGCCAGCAACAGGACCGGGTGTCCAGGCTGGCTGCAAGACGGGAGAACGTGGTGGGACCCCAAGATATCCAACTGCCCCCTCATTTGCAAGGCGAAGGAGTACAGGCTGAGCTTAAGAGGTAAGGGCAACAAAAATGAACAGATGGACAATTCCATAAAATAATCAACTTTTGTACGTCCGACCCCCCATTTTTCTCCATTCTTTTATGCTTCACTTCCACAAACTGCTCAAGCCATGATAATTGAAGAGCATTATAACCCTTTAAGAACAAGAAATCAAAGAAATCATTTCCGGAAGGTCCCACATATAGGGGGTCGGATGTACATATTTTATGGAATTGCCCAGATATGAAATAAGTTATTAGGCTCTGCCAAGTTTGCCCTTCTTAAACTGAAACAGAGTGAGTGTAGTCAAAATCTTGGGATGTGAAGTTAACATTTGAAGCCTCTAATGCCCAATAATGTTCCTTTACAATTTTACATCTGTACAGTTAATTCCAAAATCTTATGAAAATGCAATTTGGTTTTCTGTTTTATCACATTTTTTTTTCTTTGAAGATTTAGGATATATATATGAATTTTAGATAATGCTGTTCATTTGTCTTAATATGTTTCATAATTGGTTTTCAAATAATTTTGATCAGTAGTACATTTTCTTCAGATGTAATTAGTTTTACCCCATTGGCCATAAGCAGCCCACACATCTGATATTGTCCACACACAATTTCCTGATGTGATTCAGTTACATGCTTTCCTTTTGAATATAATTATTCCTAATCTCCAAGACAATATGTTTGCTCTTGTAGATACTTAAATTGACTGTATACTACAATGACTGTTTACAGCTTAGTAATAATGTCTATTTGTGTTGCACTCATATCCACTCAAAAGAGTGCTCAAGGCACTGTATACAATGTATAATTGTTAAACAATAATATATTTTAGCACCACCCATCATAACTCCCAGCTGGCCAGCTCCACCTGAGTGAGGCCTGGTAGCCTCTTGCTACCCCGTTCACTGACAATTTGAGGGACAAGCCCAGTCAGCAAATAACTCACAGGGGCTCTACCATTTGAGGCTACCAGGCCCCATGCAGGCAGCCAATGAGAGTAATGGGTGGCTACAAAATGCACACTGACAATTTTATATCATTTTACTTTACATGAAATTTCAATTCTACATAATTTGTGATTGTATACCATTGTTTTACAAGTTGAACAAATAAAATTTTAACCTCTTTTTGAACATTTCTACTGAACATTTCTATACTATCATGAAACACTTTTAGACATATTTGAAATCAGATGTGGGAGAGGATGATAAGGCTCTTCATTCAGGACCAGAGTTTACCCAGATCCTCAGATGAGTTTTAGTTTTAATAACTCAAATAGCATGCCATAATGCCTACGCTTTCTTCATCGTTCAGAAAGCGGTCCATGAAAAGTGCCTATACCTTCGAAGCCTCCAACATCAACGCACAGAAGAACAAAGAAGAGAGAGAGAGTAGAGCCCGTCAGCAGGATATCCTTCACAACGCCAGCCCCCTTCGACGTCAGCTCTTTGATCTGGCGGAATCCATGCTCTTCAATGGCTTCATCCTGGTGGTCATTCTGCTAAACACGGCCATGTTGTGTGCCCTCACTTTCAGGATTGTGGCAGTCAGAGCTGGTATGACACTTTGTTTTTAATATTCTGTTTTTGACTTGCACACCTGAACCTTTCCAAGCCCAAGTCTGATTTCAATTGTGCAGTCTACCAAATTTGGGATTCATATATTTTTTGAAATAGTAATGAGGAAGTATGTGAAATTGAGTCATTTTCTGAAGTTGTGTGTGTATTGGTAGTGTAAATTCTAGACCAGGGATTCTTAAATAGAATTAATTAGAGGTGATAATTTATGGGAATGTTAGTGTTATTAAATTTTTGCTTATTTGCTCATGTAGATAATATCTGAATGACCACCATTATCTGGAAACCTTTATCCAGGCCAAAGTGTCCAAGTATGTATTCACTTGTTTCACTGTTTCTCTCCTTCAAAAGAAAAATTAAGTGATAAATTTCTGTTTAATTTCATTTTATTTCCATTTATATAAATGATAACAATAATTTGCTACAAATATAACAGAGTGTATTTTCTAACATATCAAACCCTCCTGAACTTAATAGAAATATTGAGTGTGGGCATAAATTGCTTATTCTTCTGGTTCTGGTTCCTACATGGCAGGATAAAAAGGGGTCGGAACTGTGCCATGTCTGTTTCATATGCTTTTCCCCTTTTCTGCTATTACTTTCAGGATGGTACTTCAAGTTGTTGGACTATATCTTTCTTGTGATCTACTTCGTTGAGTGTGCCGTGAAGATTTACGTCTACAGAATGGGTTATTTCAAACTCACATGGAACATAATTGGTATGAATATGTAATATACACTACACCTTACGTATGTACACTGTCAGATATATTTCTTACTTTAGCCAAAACATTGAATAAATTAATCTTAAACTATTTCTAAACACCTCAATTTAGTATCAGAATGTAGTTAATTATATGAACCGTACATGATGATACTTTATACAGTTACTTCATTTTGGTGCTAGAGGCAACATGTTTTGGGGTTGTCTGTCCGTCCTACTGTCATGCATCAGTCTGTCTTTTACCTGTTAAGAGCCTCTGATTTAATTTTGATTAAGCTTGGGTCAAGTAAGATGTAATAATGAATTGATTAAATTTAGGAATTAGGAAAAGGCAGATGCAAAAACAATTACCATTCCTGTACACTTCATTAATTTGTCAATTATTCTCCTGCAGCTCCTAACAACTATTGCACTAATTAGCAGATTAATATTCCTTACAGTAAATTAATCATTTAATTAGTAGGTTTTACACTTGATATTTATGCAATGTTCACAACGTGGCAATCACATCTTGTACTTGCATATTCCATGTGAATGAGTTGGTTAAACGGAGAAAACCAAGGAAAACATGGTGTTATGTCTCTGTTAGTCTACCCATTGGAGAAACAGATCTATATTACAAGTTGTCTACATAAATATCTTTATCATATAAGACCCATTCGTTGCCAAAAAAGTCATTCTTCTTGGTTACAACACACTCATTTAAGTGAGTTACAATAGAAACAATTGCCAGATGGCTGGTGGTAATGACCAATTATTTAAAAATCTAAAGGTTTTACCAATTTTCGAATTAATCGCTTTCAATACTTTGATTTTTATGTATTCTGTACAGGCAAAAGCACTTCCTGAAAAATATTGTGATATGTTTGCAGTCAATTCAAATGTGCACCAATACTATACCCGTCAGCAACATCATTTTCATCGTCCAAATGTAAAATCCACCTCTGCATCTCAATCCCTATATCATATCGGCATAAAGAAATGGAATGATTTACCCTATTCTATTAAGATAAGCTCAACATTGACTAGATTTAAGAAACTTTGTAAACAATTACTATTAGAATCATTATGATAACATGTATACTGTATAATGACTTTGTCTGTTATTTTCAGACGTACGATTTAAATACTGATCAAAAGTATTGATCTGTCTCAGGGCTGTGTGTGTGCTCGTGTGAGTTCTGTGTGTAAGTGCGTGTGTATTGTTTTGTATTGTATTATATTATTGTATTCAAAATGTATTATATCTGTATTTATTTGATGCAAATTTCATTAATTTTTCATAATTGTTTGTTGGGACCCCACTTAACGAGCTTCCGCTTTTCCCGGGGTTCCAAACCATATGTAAGCTGTTTTTATTGTACAAAATGACTGTTTCTTTGTAAAATTGTTTTTATATGGTTGAATAAATGAAATGAAATGAAATGTTAGCATGCCCACATGTATGTTGGATTGTTCAAGCCTCATTCAACCAGGGCCAAATCCACCTCCAAGATGAGTTCCAACTTTGTCCTTTAACAGGCATTCTTTTGCATTTAGGCAGAAACAGGAAACATTCCCAACTTATTGCAATAAAACCCATTGTTTGAATACAGTATTTTGTAAAAATTGGAGAAACCTGCACACTTGTAAAGTGTATGCTTTTGTCTGCAACATATGTTTATAAAACTTGTCTTTTCCACCACACATGTGTCAAAAGTTACTCTTGTTTGAAGTTGATACGCTTTAATAATGAGGCATTGTCCAAAAATGCTTGACATATTAAACGGTAATGTCATATTCATTGTTATGTGACTGAATAACCGTAATGTCAGTTTGCCCTGTTTCATTTTTCAATTTCCTCCACCAGACTTTATCATCGTCATCAGCAACATTGCAGATTTCAGCATGGACACCTTTGCTGTTGGTAGAAAGTTGCAATTTCTGGAGATTCTCGGAATATTTCGGGCTATGAGAGCCCTCAAGGCTCTCCGTGTACTGAAAACTGTGAGGTAGGTCAGAGGATAAACTAATGATCTAACCTCAGTCCATAAGATTTCTGTGTTATGGAAAGTATGTAACAGTCATAGAAATTATTAAGCAGAAAATGGATTTTGATATAACTAAAATATAATATGAACAAAAGTTACAATAAAATACAATAGAACAGATCCAAAACTCATCTTTACAAGCTTGGGACTAGAAGATGTTTGAGACATTATTTGGCTATTGTTTGTCCCTAGATCTTCTCAACAAACAGTGCATATAGGTAAGTGACGTTACTAGTATTTACAAGAAAATATTGTACCTATTTAATTACAATGTCGTGTGCAAATTACAGAGTTCTTTTTTCATTTTTTTTTTATTTTGGTTTTTACGTATATTTGGTTTCACTCAAGGTCAAGATCATGCAACTTGTCTTTGAAATACACCATCGGAAACAGAATTTGATTTTTACGAAAATGGAAAGTTCGTAGTCCCACTGTAATGTATCTGCTCCATCATTCCAAGGAAATTGTTATTGGTAAAACAGGAATTGAACTTCCAGTTTGGTATTTTGCTTGTGTCAAGTTTACCTTATTTGTTTATTTGTTTGTTTGTTTGTTTGTTTGTTTGTTTGTATTTTTTCCATATAGATTTCTGCGTAAACTGCAAGTGATCATGAACACGTGTGTTCAGTCCATCCAGTCCATGGGAGCCATCGTCATGCTCATCTCTCTCTTCCTCTGTATCCTTAAAGATTGTGTCAGGGATTTGCAAGCCCATTACTTCCCTTCATTATCAATACCAACGGTAGTTTAGTACATGTGGTGTGTTGAAAGTTTGAGATCCATACGTCATGAATTTGTTGTCTTATGAGAAAAACTAATAACGACATGTTACCAGAATGTTGTTCTTTCCGTGAGTTTAAATGTTGTTCAAATTGCAAATCGCGGTTATGTGTACCGTCACAAGACCAGCGGAGCACACTGATTGGTTAAACGGCTGAACTCCGCGCGACCTTCAGCTAACGGCTGATTGGACAATTTTGGAACGGCCTGTGCACGTCGACAACACTGTAAATTTTGAAGTTTTATTGTCCAGATTTTCACCAAAACTACGTATTCTACCCAAAGGTTCTATGACAGGCGTTTATTTATACTAATCTTCACATTGTGAACGATTTGAGTTGATTTCATTCATTTTCCCATTTTCTGATGTGCAAATCCCTTACTCTGTCTTTAAAAAGGCAGTAATACCACAAATTCCCACAATTCTATCATTGTCATTGGTATCCCCTGCTGTAGAATAAACTGTATTACATAAGTTATAATCATACTTTTATAAAACATACTTCTTATAAGAGGGAAGGGTATATATACAGTATATATATATATATGTATGGATATGTGTATGGGTATTTTTAGAAAAGAAAAAAAACAAGTAGGACTATTCAGCCATGTACTGACATCAGTATTGCATAAAGTAAGTAGATAGATATTCTGAATGACTAGCATAGGGGGGCTTTCAATTTAATTTGGGGAGTATAGTCTTTTATATCCGTTATTGTAAGTTTCTTGATACCTGGTTGGTCAATTCCGCATCATTCGACTGATGATATTCCAATTATCCGTATTCACTCAACTGTAAATTTTTTTGACAAACTAAAATACCCTTATCTACCCAAAGCAGTAAAAAAAAACTAACCTTGCTAACAAAATCATTTGAGAATTGTTTCAGAGTGGCTACTTTTATACATTGTACAGGGGTGTTAATATTTGATATGCCCCCACCCAGAGGCTACGTTGCCATTATGTAATCCCCGTTGTGCCAGGGTTATTTGGAGACTGTACAATTGATATGCAGGTTTGCATGAAAACATGACATTGGCACTGCACCGAAAGTGTGATAACAGAACAATGACAATCAACAGATGCGTGATACTGGCCAGTCAACATATTCAGGATAACAATAAAACGGCAATGCAATGCATGCATGAAAATATGCATGTATCTGGCTCAGTATTGAAATAAGTTGGCCTTGACATCATCCCTGATAGACATGTTTGCTGTCATTGGGCGTGGCCTGTATGCCGATGTGGACCCAAAGAGGTTTGGGAATCTGGGGTCTGCTGCCCTGACACTCTTCCAGCTCTTGACCCTCGATGATTGGTTCTACATCTACACAGACGCCATCAAGAAAGACCCAAGTATGTACCATCAGATGTTTGACAATGTTTTGATAGTATTTAGTGATTGTAACTTGTGGATGTGACTGAACAACAGTATAATACAGTATTTGATATTAAGCTACTGTCGCACTGCGCCGTCTAACGATTCCGTTTGCCTCCGTCTAAAATGTTTACCTCAGACAGTGTCAGACGGTGGCAAATAGAATACAATAGAATGGTACAGAACGGAAAAACACCACCTGTCAACGTCTAGATACATTTGTAATCCAGTTGAAAAACAAATTAAAAAGTCCAATAAACGTTTAATAAACGTACACGTTTGTATTTCAGACGTAATCGTTAGACGGCGCAGTGTGACAGTAGCTTAAAAGATTGACATGATTGGGAACACTTGAAAGTGCCTCAAGAACCAAATGAGTTGAAACATATACCAACTATACGTCAGCTGGAGTGGATCTCCCAGCTGGAACGATTTGTCTTGAATTTGTTTACTTAAGGAAAAATGAGTAAGAACATACAAGTATTTTATTTCTCTTGTGCCCCGATAGAAATAAATCCCATAGATAGCTAAAGAACAGACTTGTCTGCCACAAGGGATATTGACAGTAGTTATTTTAGAATGAGTCAACACTTGACCACAAAATTTTCGCATCAGAATCCTTGCATAGTTTACTTGATTCTAGAATATTTTCAGCCCAAGTTGAGGATTACACCCAATCATGCTATTTACCTTTAATATAGCACTTAAGCAAACTAATACTGATCTAAGCATTTTGCGGTTATTCTTAAAATTACACAAAAGACAAATTGGCATATTTACATTTAGATGTCATGACAAAACTATATAATATCCAAATCATTTTGGGAAACAGGTGTACATTCAATGAAGATTTTAAAGTTGTAGTGTTCGCCCTGTGAAATGTGGATTGTGTTTGGAACTAGAATGTAGGCAAAAGCATGAGAGCATAAATACATGTATATTTATCTGTCGTTTCCAGTATGGGAATGAGTTGTTACAAGTCCTGTATGTATGGAGGTTCCTTAAAATTTAGAGTAAGTGTTTTAAATAAACCTGTTCAGCAACAGGCAACAGGTAAGCAGTGGAGCAATTTTATCAAAGGGGAACTGTGGACATTGCGACTTTCTCCGAATATCAACAGATATTCATACTGAAACTAGACTTTAATTCGTCAGTGAGACGAATTGGTGATCCGCGTAATCGCTCCGATCATTAAATCTAGAAAGAGATTGTGAGAATGTACGTGACGTATCATTGCCTGTTCAAAACTGTCCCTTCTCACTCTAAAATTCTCTATTAAACAAGAATTTAAAATTTGACGTGTGCACACGCATTCGTCGTGATTCCCATACACATATAATAAGCACCAGTGATGACCTTTGACCTGAAGTTACTGGGTATAAAGTTTGGTTATTATACGCGACTCCAGTAATGAGATATAGATGAAATACGATTTTTATTTATGACGTCATAAATGACGTCACAATAACTTTGCGAGTAAAGTGGTGTCTGAAATCTTATCTACACATCATAGGCTATCAGAATATTGATAAAAAAAAGTAGGGATCATTGTTAATTCTACAAGGTTATGACTGATTTAAGAATTAAAACTGAACGCACGCGTACGCATTGGTCGTAATGCGCGCACGCAAATGATTAGCAACAATGATGACCTTTGACCTGAAGTTGATGTGTACAAAGTTTGGTTATCTTATTCGACTCCAGTCAAGAGATATGCATGAAATAAGATTTTTCTTTGTGACGTCATAGTCTGACATCATAACACTTTGGCATGCAAAGTGATGCCTGAAATGTTATCTACACATCATTGGCTATCAGAATAAACAATAAAAAGTAAGGGTCACCGTTAATTGTAGAGAGTTATGAGTGATTTAAAAATGTTCGTCACTCGCATGCTCCTACATTTACGTTTTTTTATAAGTTATATTTTGAGGTTGTAGGGAAAGGGTTCTAAATGATGGAGAATTCAGTCAGACATCAAAAACCATCAAAAAAATGATGGTATTCCGCTAGGAAAGGGGTGCGCGCGAAAAAACGTGCGCTTACGCGCGCGCACCAAAATGCTCCAAATGACCTGAAACATAGTACTATTAACAAAAAATTATTTGGAGCATTTTAAAATTTTGACGTGCCCGTATTCACCCGTGGTGGCGCACGTGCACACGTGGTTAGGTCCAAAAGTTGACCCTTGACCTAAACTTGACCTCTGGTTGTTTTATTTGACTGCCGGCTTGAGATATTGCAAATATAGTTTAAGTCTAACTTTTGGCTTATGACGTCATAGATGATGTCACAGACATTGACAGGAGGACATTCCCAAGGTATTGACATTGGACATAACTCTTGCCCTCACCATTCTCGAGATATTGCATGCACAAGAAGTGACCAGAAAGAAACACGAATAAAGAAGAAAAAAAGAAAAAAAATTCTGACAAAATCTACGGTGATCCACGGTTACGCGGATCACCAATAAATGTGATGTTTTCACATTGAAAGCAATTTACCATTTCATCAGCCTGAAAACATGGCCCTTTGTGATAATTATAACCTCTCCTCAAGAAAGCAGGAGTGCAACATTTTAATAACTAACTTTATCTTGTAACCCCGCTGGAGATGATTTGATTTCAGTATGTCACACATTCTCCATAGACCCCAGGCCAAGATATCTCGTTCTTAGTCTCCAACGTGTTAATTGTTACTCACATGGTTCTCTCACTGAATGGAAATTTTGGGATGGGAGTCACAAAAAGAATCAATTGTTATATATACAAACATATTCCTATTCATCACAAAATACTTTAAGGAAACAAGACTCCTTTTCTTGAAATGCTTCCCCCCATCTTCACATGTTGTTGTCACTTTTTCTTTCTTCAGGTAACTTCCACATTATTCTCTACTTGATCATGTACATTGCACTGGAGTATTTCATCTTCCTGAAGTAAGTAATCTACAGAACATCTATCACAAGTTGAAAATTCTTACTTTTTTCTAACTGAATGATTATTTAGTATGCTTTATTAACAGTCAGAAACTTTAAAAATCCATTTTAATTTTATTATATTTATTTCACATATAAAAAGTCATCACTAAGACCATACAATAATTTATGTAACAAATGCAATACAATTATTCCTATTGTGGTATGGCAATGATTCATATGCTCCTAAGTAATGCATGGTAAGAAAAAAAAATGTGTAAATAGTTAATAATTAACCATGTTTGGGAGCTCATCACTGGCAAATTTTAATTTGATTTCATTGATACATAGAATGAGTAAGTAAGGCAAACAACCTGTAATAGATATATCAACTATATCAAAATATGGAATTCTCTGCCATGTGTCCTACCTGTAACATGTAGTCATAAGAATGAATTGTTGGTTATACCATGGACATACATCGGTGTTTAATGAATTCAATTCAAACACCTTTGTATTTCAACAATGCACGAATAATAAAATAACATAAATATGTATACTATGTTATGCCTTTTGTCTCGAGTGTACCTACATTATGTAACCAAATATCAATCTCTTTGAAAAGATGCCTGCTTAGCATATTTAAGATGCACATAATCAAGAAGTGGTGGTCATGATAGAATCAAAGAAATGAAATGTGCTCCGTTGACAGGCCATGTGTTGTAGGTCCATGGTTATACAAAATTATCTTGCCTTATCCTAAAATTTATCCATTTTCTGGTATTCATTTCTTTCAATTTCAGCCTCTTTGTTGCCGTGTTGGTTGACAATTTCCAGTTGACTCTGGATGCTGCCATTGAAAAAGAAGCAGAGAGGAAGGCTGCACTGGTAAGCAATGACATGAGTGCCTGGTCAATGGTTAACACTACTATACATGATATAACTGAAAATATTTTTTTTCTGATTGTGTTACTATAAAAAGAAAAGTATAATCCCCTAAATTTTACACTTTGAATTTATCACATTTCTTATTGTTGAGAACTACACTAATAACTACAATTACTGTAAAAAGCTGAATGCACAAAATCCATAATCTGCATAAAATGATGAGTGGTAATTACCACAATTACATTTATTTATTTATTTATTTATTTATATTTATTCCATATCCTAGTTATTAGTCCTATATTATAGGGAGAGCAAAGTATAACAACAGAACCATCTTAAAATGATAGGTGCCCAGAATTTCTGTTTTGTCACAGATTGCCACAAAACTAACACACAATGATACCACTAATGAATTAGAACCAATGGGAAACAAATTATCTTAAAGCGCAAGTTTAGTTTCGGCATATTTTTGTTATTTGAAAGCTTTATGCCCAAAGGTCATATCACACCAATAACAGATTCTGAATGTCTTATGTTTTTTTTTATTATTAGAAAATCGTCGGGGGGGGGGGGGACCCCCTGAGATTTTAGACTACATTTTACAGTACAGCAGAAAGATCAGAATCTGATCTTTCTGCTGAGGTATAATTCAGATTACCTTAAC
>JZLH01S0009421.1:5538-32118 GCA_001188425.1 Eucidaris tribuloides
AGAACGGAGCCTACTCGTCGTGTACTCAAACTGCCAATTCTCAACTTTTGCTTGCATATGAAGATGAATTAGCTCCCATTATAATGCAAATGTAATTTTACCTCAACTGGAAAATATGGATAAATTGAAAATTTTGATGAAAGATTTTCCCATCATCAACAGTTGTGTATTCTCTTTTAACCATGTAGTGGAGCAGATAACACTTAACAATTGTTCAGTTGATGATAAGCAAGCATGACATTGGCACAAATGTGGAGTTAAGGTCGCTCTTTCAAAAAAATCCGCAAAAATTCCAAGATGGCGCCCGTTTCCAAGAATGCTGGCTCGAGATGACATCATCTAATGAAGAGTAATTGCCCATGCGGTTTTTTAGTTGATAGTGTCAAATTGAGTAAAATTTCGAACTTTGAATTAAGTGAAAGAAGAACTCATAGAACTGAAGGTCAGCAAAAGGTTAAAGTCAGAGCAGGGTCATATGACCTTTCTGAGCACAATGCTAAGTTTTTTGAGCAAGTGATTTGTATAATTTCATAACAATGCCTTTTTTGCACAATGTGACCAAACTTGTGATGGCTTAGATGTCCATAGGAAGCGGAGTCAAGTAAAGTCAAACGTCATCCTTCAGGGGCAAAATGACCATTTTTTAAATCCATGTTAATTTGTGATTTGAAAAGTTTCTATTATGGCCCATAACTTGGTTCCCATTTGCAAATTGTGACCGACACTTGGGTGGTAGATGTTCTCAGTATAAGCCTGAAGTCACCAAAGGTCGAAAGGTCACTGCAGGGGTCTTTTTTAGTCGCAATGTTAGTTTTTGGGGTTAAGTTTCTTATTAGTCAATACTTTGCTCCATTTGCCAATTGTGCCTATATTTGGGTCGCTGGTAGCCTTCTCATAGGGGCTGAAGGTCACTATAAGGTCAACAGGTCACTGGCAGCGGGTCAAGACCTGTGGCGAGTCTTTTCGGGCGCATAATCAAACATTTCACTTGTTAATTTTGTAAGATAATATTACTTGAAAAATGCATCAAGACAATCGACGTGAAATAGTCACAGTACGTCATACAGTGTGTATCAAAAAAAGTAGACACTTAGAAAAAAAATATAAACAAAAAACTGTCATGATTTTGAGATTATTTTTACATGAATATTTTGCCTTGGACCTAAGCTATCTGAGAACACTATTGGTATTGAAGGTATTTCACGCATGAGTGAGCACAGCCCACTTTTGTCCAATCGGCCAAAAATGCATTTGCGCACAGAATTGTGTTCTAATTGTCAGTGTTTAATGCCTTGCAAACCGATGCTGCAGAAGATTTCAACTGATGGGCACAAGTATTGAATCCTCAGCATGCCTAGAGAAGAGCTAATATCAATTCTGTGACAAGAAAGACAAAAATGAAGCAATGACTCAGATAAACCATCCCCAAAAAGAAGAAAATGTCATTTTTGGGGGTCAATTCACAAAAATGAAGCAATGACTCAGATAAACCATCCCCAAAAAGAAGAAAATGTCATTTTTGGGGGTCAATTCACAGTTCATCTTGCAAACATGAAATTATCCTCTTTTTAGTGGGGTGAATCTAAATCATTGCTTCATTTTTTTCTTTCTTGTCACAGAATTTATATTAGCTCTTCTCTGAGCATGCTGAAACTTCAATATTTGTGCACATCAGTTGAGAGCTTCTGCACCACCGGTCTGTGAGGCATTAAACATTGACTATATGAACACAATTCTGTGCGCAATAAACCAGTTTCATAATGTATTCAAATTTATGGATGTTTTGTCTTCCGAAGCCTAGTGACGAGCCATTTCTTTCAGCTGCTCCTATGAATACCTTTTCAATACTGAAAATGCAACCTGCATACATTAGTTGTTGCTATGTCCGGCAAGCCTCTGCCAAGCCTCCGGCAAGCTTTTAGGTTGTCAAGAGTAACCTTTGTCAAAAAGGTATGCATAAAATTGGCATACATTATGAAAATGGTCTATTGCATTTTTGGCCGGTTGGACAAAAGTAGGTTGCGCTCACTCATGTGTGAAATACTTTCAATACCAACAGTGCCATCAGATACCTTAGATCCAAGGTAAAATATCCATAGAAAAGGATAATCTCAAGATCATGAAATTTTTGTGTAATAATTTTTTTTCTAATTATTATTTTCATCGTTATTATTATTGTTATAATTATCATCATCATTATTATTATTATCATTATTATTATTAATATTATTATTATTATCATTATTATTGTTATTATTTAATATCTGTGTGGATGCATGTACTTTGTCTTTGTCCTCCAGGAGACTTTATCAAGCTTGCTACTCCATGGACTCTTATGACTTAAAACCTTACCGAACTTTTTATAAAAGTTACTGTGTAGTTTCTTAAATAGCTGCATTGCGTGTTCTACTTTCTATCCCTTTTGTAATTATCTGTCGTTTTTTTTTTCTCTTCTCTCTTCAATTCTTCATCTTAATCTTCTGCTTGTTTTTTTTTATTCATATCCTCCTTTAGTTCCTTTCCTCCCTTCCCCATTTTATCTCTCATTAATTTTGTTTTAATAATTCTTTCTTTTTCTCCCATTTAACTTTCTTTTCTCAATTTTTCTTCTATGTTTTTTTCATCAATTCTTCCTTATTTAGTTTCTCCTCTTTCCTGTATGTTCTGTATTTTAAACAGCAATTATGTCTTTATGTTAGTAAATTTTCAGAGGAAACATTTATTGATCTAACTTGTATTGATTTTTTTATAGGAAGGGACAAAAAAGAAAGATAAAAAGAAGGAAAGACGGAAAAGAAGAAAGAAATAGGGAAAAAAGAAAGAAAAAAAAAGAAGGCAGGATGAATGAAGATCGCTGGACCTGTAATAATAAGTTTGAAATCCGATTTTTTTTTATCAGTCTATGATGTTTAATTTTTTTTAATGAATTTATGTAGAAAAAAAATCGTGAGTTAAGTAAAATGGTCTGAAATTGGTCTAAATGTGCTAGTGCTTATACTGTGCGCCATGACCTTTCTTATTTTGTAAGAAACAACCTCAATCACTAGATGAATTCCAAGAAGAAGAAAGAACTCAAATAACTCGCTACCACGCTTTTCTCGGCATTATGACAGTGAAGTTAAACATCGTAATTATGGAGGGAAAGCACATCAATTTGAGTTCAAAACGCAATGGGGAAATATTTACCCCCACCACCACTCTCACTAGCTACCAACACTCGCTCTTAAGTTTTTTAAATCAGTTTAAATAATAATATAGTTAAAGAAATTGTCAGTTCATCGTTTTTTTAATCAAATCAGTAAGCAAACAACTACTTCAAAAGTGAGTCTGACATATTGTGCCAATGAATGTTTTGATGAAAGTTAAAAACACATAAAACAAGAATTTACAGGAATATTTCGACCGAACACCACCGCCCTTAAAAGCATCTCCCAGGAAAAAAAAATGCATATGGCCACGGTTAACCTGTTAATAACCCCACTGTGAAAATGAAAGAATGACTTTTTAAATAGCATTGTAACAGTCCTTTTTTTACCACTACGAATGTGGCGTGCAACGGGCCTATATATTATTCTACCTGCAATTTTGATAAAAACAATATTGAGAGAGATAGTTCCTGGTTAAAAACTGCTATTCTGCAGCTGTCATATGTGCTCATTTACAACTCAATGATGTCAATCCCCCATCGCTTTAACTATAAATATATCCCGTGCAATCGATACTAAAACTCAAGTTGGCAAAGCAGTGGCTCTATAGTACTGGAATTCTCGATGCTGTAATTCTCGATGTAATAAATTATTTCATTTGCCTCTCTCTGTATTTTAGATCGCAACTGCTGATCTATGATTTTAACAAACATGTCAGAAAAAATGAATCAGGTTTCGAACCTGCGTCTACAGCTATCCGGGCTGCGACAGTACCACCAGGCCATAACTGGTTAACGGCATTGACACGACGACCGAGGAACAAATACCAAAGCTCACAATTCTGACATTGTTATGTTAGATAGTCCAAGGCAGACATTTTGTGTGTGTGTGTGTGTGTGTGTGTAATTTTCGATCAACATAACCATCTTTGGTTTTAATTGTATGGAAATGTACGGTCTCTTAGCTTGAAAAAAAAACACAACATAACTCAGTTTTGATTATTTTCATATAATATAAAATAATAATTGTCATCTGTACCATTTTTTTCTGAGACACACTGTATATTACGTATATTTATACAATTATGTTTCTGTGTAAGCATAAGGTTTGTGTGTTTGTCTGTCTGTCTGCTGTCTGGATATTTGTGTGTGTGCGAATTTTTTCCGTTTGTCACATCTACTTTTTGAAGTGGTCCCTTTCTGTGCGTGAAAAAAGATGACTGTATTGAAGACAGGTGTGTGTGTGTGTGTGTGTACCCTTGTGTCAATACGGTTAGAGAAATTGTGAGTTTACAGACACCTACCAATGTGAAGACACTTTCATTATAATTATTGAATGATGGAAATCCGTCCAGGAGGACTTTATCTCGATTGGTGATGGTATTTTCCGTGACATGTTTGGACAAGATGTCCGTGTCGATTATGACAGAGTTCATAATAGACATAATCATCATTTTGATTAGATTATATGTAAACTGTTACAGTGGTATTCGATTACAGTGTATTTATCATATAGTAACAGCCCTGAACTGCTAACAGATGGAACTTTAAAGTACAGTTAATTCGGTTCACGGTGCCAATAATAATCATTTATCGAAACGAAAGGTGTAACCGAGAATTTCCTGGTATGAATCAAAAGAAATTACGTCAATCGAGTCATCAATAACAAATAGGAAAATGTACTGGTAGCTGTGCCGATTGTTTACAAAGCAGTATGCCATATATATAAACTCCCATTCTTTCACATGCATGTGTAGAACTGTTTATATTTCACATCATATTCTGGAAGTCATGTGTGGGAGTTGATCTATTTTTTAAAGATAATTTTACACAAGTAGTGTTTTTTTATGAGTAATGTTAGGTGAAGTTACGTTATTTTTTTGTATCATGCGCAATTGGGCAATGTCATGAAACGAGATTTTTTTTTAAAACAAAACCATGAATAATAATAGTAGTAATACTACTACTACTACTACTACTACTACTACGAATACGAATACTACTACTGCTACTACTACTAATGATAATATTAGTAATACTACTAATAATAATGTTTTTGAATGATTTGATTTGATTCTACTCAAATAGCATAGTCACAGAAAGCAGTTAATATGAGTTATAAACTCCAATCAATATTATCACAGCTACACAACCAACTTTGGAGGGAAAAATTAAAATTAGAATACGTACCTTTATATAATTTCACTTCTTGTCGTTAGGAAAGGTCGTTTTGTTAATTTGATATATCTAAATATCTTAGATTGTTTTCTTTTTATTTATGCTATTTCAACCTCTTTGTGGAAACAGCCTCGGAAACAATACAAATTTAAAAGAAAAAAAAAGCATCTGCCATAGAAGGTCACTAAACACTTTATGCCTTATTCTACGTTCTTTCGGACCTTAGCCCATCCTTCCCTAGGTACCGTCGCTGGCTGGTTGGCTATTTTATTGAATTTTTATTGAATAAAATGAAATAAGACATTTACATAAAGTCAGCTCACAAACGAATACGTCGAGGTTGAACATGAAAGGGGACATGAACCCGGATTTCTTGGAATATTTAGACCAAACGCCATTAGCCTTGACAACCCTGCACCCCCAACCAAGAACAACAAAATGAATCCTGCTTACATCTCCACACAATAGGAATATACCTTACCACAGGCCTAATAAAATATACACGTACTACCAGTTTATTTGACGAAAAAAATAGATACAATAAAAGCCTGTATCGAGGTAGTTCCTGGTTGGAATTGTTAATTGCAGCTGTCAATTTTACTTCATCATAAAAAATACATATCACTCTGCATCGTCATAATATCATGTACAATCGATATCAAAGCTCAGGTTGACGTAACGCTGGCTCTAGGATTGGAATAATGTTTAGTACATTCAAAATCTTGCTCCACCAACCATCATGGATTACGGCAAAGGTCTGCTGATTTTAGTATCTCTGATGGAGCTAATAACTGTACAAGGTGCGTATTAATAATTAACTCTAAAGCTAAGCTACAAGCAGAATTCTCATTTTCTGTTAACTTATGCACACGGATAGGTCTGTGCAATCATGTATACTACAGATATATATTTTCATAAGACAGGGGCGTCAATCCATGTTTTGGATTGGGGGCAAAAGTGAAAAAAATTCGCAAAATTGTAATACAAAATTTTGCGCGCGAAGTGTGCCGAGAAATTGACAATTTTGTATGTTTAATAATATTTTCTGCTATGTTTAATGGTTTTATAGTGCTTTTCAATGCTTTTTAAAAATTATTGTGCATTGAGATATTTATGAATTTTCACTTGTCAAAGTTATGCGGGGGGTGGCGTAAATCGATAATGTTTGCCCCCCCCCCATATCCCCCCGGATCGAGCCTCTGTCATAAATGCTGGGATGCCATTATGCTATTTTGCTGATGGCGCAGCGTTTTGCCAATGGTCATAGGCTCGATGAATGCATTGCTTTATTCTTCATTCAGAAATTCATTGTTATTGATTGGTTATTAGTAATCAATATAATACACGCAATTCCATATATTATCTAGTTGCCATGCTTTGGACTGTTGATATGTTTCAGTGATGTGAACAAAATTCAGGCCGTAGTTTTCCTCTCCATCGTGGCTCGCCTTAGATGACACAGTAAAACGACTTTTTAAAATATTTGAAACAAAACTTGCTTACCGAAATGTTTACAACACGATTGGACTATGGATCCGTCTTTTACACATATTTTGGTTAGATTTGAAAAACGCTGATTAAATGGTTACCAATATTATTTAAAAGACGGATTCCACATCACTGTTGTTATTAAAGGGTAAAGCAGCACATAATGTAACAACGGTATATTACGTTAGCATTACAGAAATGGACTGAAACAAGATATGTTTACAATTGTCAAGCGAATTGAAGGGATTGTTAAATGCTCAACAATGCAGGCCAGGCGTGATTTATGAGACAGACACTATTTATAAAACAATATTTGACAAAAGGCATTATGCACTTAAATTCAAGGGGTAGGTCGGGCGGGTGCACTGGGTGCACGGTGACCCCCCCCGCATAGCCATAGGAAGTTCCACGCTAATAGCAAAACAAGAAATTTTGCACCAGCTATTTTTTTTTTGCTTTCAAACGCCTGATTTTCTTCAATATTTAGTTCCACATCCTACGCATGTGCCACCTCCCTGTTCAACCTCCTGAGATGTGCACGCTCCTCCATGCCCAAACAACCTACGCCTTCATTATCACAAGGTCAATAGCGGGCGTCGATCGTATTGTTGGATTTGGGGCAGGGGGGGGGGTAGCAAACTGAAAAGTCAAACAATTCGGGCGCACGACGCAAGTTGCAATACAGAATTTTTCGCGGAAGAGAGCAGAGAAATTGACAATTTACTTTGTTATTTGATACAGTATGTGATGTTAAGGTTTTAGCGGTTGCTATTTAGTATCTTTCCAATGCCTTTTTAACATTATCGTCATGTATGTGCATATTATGAATTTTTCAAGTTGTCAAATTATGGGGGTGTGTCAAATCGATATGTTATTGCCCCCCCCCATTTTCTTAGTGGGACGCCCTCCCCCCCCCAGGATCGTGCCTCTGGCAGTTCTAAGACAATTAAAGCAAGAGATTATTCTGCCCCCCCCATCGACAAAAGGGCATAACTCACCTTTTTTTTCAAAATTGAGTTACATAGTGTAGGGGACTCAGTGCATCATGTTAAACATGTAGAACAAAAAATATTAATTAAAAGTGTCCCTTTGATTAATAATCAGCTTGTTAAAAGGGCATCACGTGTCACGAGCCATTTTAGACTAGACTAGTTCACTAGTGCACTCAGCCTGAGCCACATAACAATCACCCGCCTGTTATGAATACATTTTCAACACCAAACATGCAATATGCATAAATTAGTTGTTGCTATGTCTGGCAAGCCTCAGCAAGCTGTCCGGTTGCTCAGAGCATCCTTTGTCAAACAGAAAAGTATGCATAAAATGTTCAACCACTATGAAATGTTGTACTATTATAGTGTACTATGGAGGTCAAAAACGTTGGATAATCTAGAGCTGAGACTGAATATGCCCAGTAAGTACACTGCAACATTTAGGTTCAACCACCATTTGACTGTCAAAATACCAAAAATATGAACTTTATTTTTTCATAACGAAAGATATGTTTTCTAGACCAAAATTTTGTGATGAAATCATTTCTGAAGTTGGAAATGCAAAATATGCTTTCGTTTTTTAGATATTTTAGAATTTGTTGGTGTGTGTATTTTGCAATGTAGCTAATGGTAGTCTCAGTTCCAGATCAGGCAATTTTTTGACCTGTAAATTGCACCCACTCTCCGACTTTTTTTTTACCTCCGGAGACACTCACTCTGCCTCAAATCAAGACTCTAGTATTGCTGAAAGCAGTTGACTGAAGATAAAAGTTTTCTTATCAATATGAAGATGGGTAAATATAAATGTCTGGAAACCAGACTTGGGCATATTTTACCTTTAGACTAGTTTCATAGTAAATGCAAATTGTATGCATACTATTCTATCTGACAAAGGATGCTCTTCCTGGAGGCTTGCCACACCTTGCTACAACTAATGTATGTACATTGCATTTTTGGTATTGAAAATATATTCATACGAACAGGTGAAGAAATACCTCTTCACTAGGTTTCAGAAGAGAAAACATCCGTCTAAATATGAATATATAATGCAAGTGATCTATTGCATATTCATTTTTTGGGTTCAAAATGAGTAAATTCCATTCTAAAAATAATAATTTTGAAAAGAAAAAAACTATGCAGGCTACCGTATTGGAAATCTAATCACTTATTGAAAAATATAAGGGGCATAATTGATTAGATATTCAGGCCAATAACTTGATTGGTTCAACCAAAATATTTTTTTTCATAAGTCCTGACTTTTTACACACTTTTCAAAATTAGGGTAGAATCTTTTTGCATTTCTTCTCCTGTTTATTTATTTGTTAGTAAAATACAATTATAGTGAGCTTATAGCTCATCAAATTCTGCATGAAAGGAGGGGAAATTCAGCTTTCTAACCCGTCCCTATCAGATCTTATAGTGGTTCAAAAGATGCACTACTCTGGAAAAGAGGCTTTTTTTTAGAGTATCATTTGTCACAGCACAGGGCAATTTCCAGGGGTTACCACATGTAAAATATGCAACTTAAATTATAGCAAATGTAGTCTCACTGGAAAGATTATGATATGAACTATTAAAAATAAATACATAAAATAATATATGTTTTAACATTTTGTGAATTCTACAACCATTTCAAAGTTGGTGAAAAATTTTGTCACGCCAAAATGGCCTTTTTGGCGTCCAAAAAAAAGGCCATAAATCTGATTTTTTTTTTCCACAAAAATGTAAAAGAGACAGGGTTCTAAGTTTCAAAAACTAAAAATACACTACCTTAGAACAGACATGCATTCATGTTCTAAAATGAATTTCCCCCCTTAAATATTTTTACACACTTTTGTCAGTCAAATGGTGGTCTGATTTTGAACACTGTCATATAAACACACAAACAATTGACATATGTAAAAAAAAAACAAAAAAACAAAAAACACGAAAGCATATTTTGCATTTCTGCAGCACAACATTTCAGTCTAAAAACATATTTTTGTTTGAAAACAAAAAGTTCATAGTTTTTAGAAAAGATAAGCAAGAAAGAGAGACCTGTGGAGAAATTGTGGAGGTTACTGAAAATTTAAAAGAGGTTTCTAACAGTCTTTTCATGATATTTTTTAGTTTGTAAGTTACCAGGACAACAATCAAATAACAATCAAATAACAAAATAAGTCAAGTATTATGTCAATATTTTTAATTTGTTGAAATTAGACAACCTTTTCTGTCCAATTGTTAAAGACTTTTAAAGCTTGGTAAAGTTATGTAAAACTGATCAAAGTTAAGTATGGTTTTAATTAGGTTTACAAGGAAATGATTTGGTTTCCAAGGCAACACCATTAACATATTTCCCTTTCAAGAGTCTGATATATGAAAAAGAAATAAAAGCAATCGTGAAACCAACTGTAACAAATGTTTTGTGATGTTATTGCATTTTGTAACAGTTTCTTAATATCAAATTTTTGGGGAACCCCACGACAAAATGGCATAACTGACAAATTGAACGAAAAATGCGGGATTTTCAGGAAATTGTCATATGACTTTGAAAGACCTTTGAAATGCACATTTGGATACGTTAACTTGTAAACAAAACACTGAATAGTATTTTAAGGCTTTGAACAAAATAGGTTTTTCTCAATATCTCTGATACACCAAAATGTCAGTTATCCTCTTATGTCAGGGTGGGGGGGGGGCAGTACATGCCTGATAATCTAATCCATTATTCCCCTTATCCCCATAAGTGATTAGATTTCTGATACGGTAGCCTACATACTTTTTTTTCAAAATAATTCTCTTTAAAATTGATTTTACCCATCTTCAGCCCAAATATGAATATGCAATAGACATTTCATAGTATATTCAAATTTCTGGATGTTTTCTCTTCTGAAACCTAGTGCAGAGTTATTTTTCTCACCTGTTTTTATGAATAAATTTTTAATACCAAAAATGCAAATTACATTAATTAGTTGTTAATATGTCTACCAAGCCTCCAGCAAGCTGTCAGGTTGTTAAGAGCAACCTTTGTCAGAATAGTATGCAAAGAATTTGCATTAATATTAAACAGTTTATGGGCAAAGCTACATGAGCCCTAGTCTGGCTTCCAGACATTACATTCACCTGTTTTCATATTTAATGAGCATAATTGACAATTTGAACGAAAAATGCGGGATTTTCAGGAAATTATTATATGACTTTGAAAGACCTTTGAAATACACATTTGGATATGTTAACTTGAAAACAAAACACTGAATAGTATTTTATGGCTTTTAAGAAAATACGTGTTGCTCTATATTTCTGAAACACTAAAATGTCAGTAAGCCCCTTTTGTCATGGGGGGGGCAGTATTAATGGCAAATGATGCCAATTGTACAACTCGTAAATGACGGGAGATAAGTTAAAAAAGCGTGTTCCTATCATTCCCTAAATAACCTGTCATATATTGTAAGCTGATAGTAAGATCTGTATAATATCATTAAAAACACGCATTCTAATTGGAAAACATCACTTTTGACATGAGACTCGCAATTATTGAAAGCATGACTTTATACTGAAGTTAAACAAAATTGTAATTTTTAACGTTTCGTAATCTTCAAGCGTGAAACATAAAGTGAATTTAAGTATGCTAATTGAATTTTGCATGATTTATTATCCCAGCATTTACAAGTCCTTCTTACGTACTCCGTCTCAACCATGAATCAAATGCATCATTCTACGCGTTAGTTACATATCCAAAACGCACGTTTGACGAAGCTGAAGACTTTTGCAATCAATACGGTGGCCATTTGGTGAGCATCTCAAGTGACGAAGAGAATAGAGGCATCAAAAGTAAGTTCCATATGAAGAGTTTATTTCCAAAAAGGGGTAGATCCACTTTTCACCATTCTGAGAAAAATTAGGTTTTCTAATATACCCATATTGCAATGTTTCTGCGTAAAACCAACTTCACACTAAAAAGTAAGTACCCCACCATTCGAATGTAAAACCACATTTAGGAAAAATCTGTGAGTTTTCATTTTTTTTTTTTACAATGTTTGCCTTTATTTTTTTTACTTTTTTGGATCTACCCCCTTTTGGAAATAAACTAAATGGATGTACCCCATTTTGAAAGTAAAAGTCAGTTTTAGTTGTCACTTTTACAACTTTTAGCTTGAATTTCACCTTCTCATTTGTGTTATGATATAGAGCTGTTAAAATTACATGGATTTTGACAGAAAAATGAAATTTGATAAAAAAATGGACATGTACCCCCTTTTGGAAACAAACTCTAGTTTATTTCCAAAGGGGGTAGATCTATACCATTCTAATTAAAATGAATTTATCAAATTAATCCACATTGCAAGGTTTCTCAGTAAAACCAACTTGGCTAAACAATGAACCCCATATTGCAAATGTAAAACCACACTTACAAAAAATATGTGACTTGTTATTTTATTTTATTTTTGAATTTTCTTTATTTTTATGTGTTGGATCTACCCCCCTTTTGGAAATAACTAAAATGGGTCTACCCCCTTTTGGAAATAAAGTCATTTTTGTTGCTCATTTTTTACCACTTTTTGGTGGGAATTTCAACGTTTCGTTTGTGTTATCTGATAGAGCTACTAAAATTGTATAGATTCTTGTAAAAAAGTCAAATTTGATGAAAAATGGATCTAGCCCTTTTGGAAATAAGCTCTTCATATACTGTTCGATACGTATTTTGTCAACGCGTCTCCACAAAATATGTTCAGTTATCTTGGCACTTGGCGATTGATGTTTTTTTTGGACATTACGTCGGCGTTCATCCGAACCGTCGTTTGTCTATACGACGGTGCGAAACGTGATTTCGAGAAAATTGAGTTTAAATCTAACCATATATTACCACTGCCCATGCAAAGCTATTACGGATATTCATTCTTGGAAAAATGTATGACAGGAAGGCCAAGGATCTCTTCTGAAAAGCTGTGTCTTTATTTTTACTCAAATTAAAGAATTGAGGGAGAAATCTCAAATTTGGATGCGCGCGGTCAAGCAAACTGTCGTATGTCTTATTTACATGCAAAGTCAATGCGGACACATACGACAGTTTGCTGACCGTGCGTATCATACGCGAGGTCAAACAATTTTTACAAAATTGATATGTCCTTACATTAAAACACCTCAATATCTTGAAAATTAAAAGTTTTTATATCATGGTTCTTTCTCCAGATATAGAATGAGACCTATACTTTTATTCTCTGTAAAAAAACTCAAAATCGATATTTTGACCCCAGATGGACATATACGACGGTTCGGATGATCGTCGACGATTATGTCTGCTCAGTATTTTGTTCTATTTTCCCTGTGATTTTTATCTAGCATATTGATTTTTGAGATTTGACTGGAGCTTGGATGTATTTCTAATTGAGATCCAACACATGAGAGAAGTTTCATTTATTCATCTAAGTGTTACTATATGTTCCTGTGAGTACCTGTCCTGTTCTTTGAGTGCTTGTCTTGAACTTTTTTCTGCATGGTGTTTGACTTTCATTGTGCTTCGTCTATTGTTCACTGTGAATGGAGTACCGTCAAGTGAGTGTCATTCATTGTCATACAGTATCCAGCTACTACGCCAAGTGCCCAGTGCTTATACCCAACCAACTTTGTTAAAATCTCACCTGGTGACATTTCTATTGTATTGTCTGAATGCACTGGATTTAGCATTGACTACTATTTAAATCCTGGTTTCGGTGTTACTGCCATCTTGTACAAATCTGTGTAATTCACATAACCCTACTATGGCCACGAGACAAAGTAAAATGGTACGGGAAACCATATAGAAGGACTACTCAAGAACCCCAAATTCCTAGACAAGTTGCTCAATAACAAGTGTGCTTTCACAAGAACTAAAACAATTGATCAACAGAGTTAATGAAAATTAATGAAGACTACTAGAAGTTGAATCATCGTTGAAGAAATGAGATGAAGAAATACGCAAGTTAAGAGAGTACATAAAAAAACCTACTAATACTACAAATACGCTGTCTCTCAAAATGGATAAATCGGAACAATACAGCAGGCGGAACTGTATACGAATTTTCGGCTACAATGAAACCGACCATGAGGACACAGATAAGATCGTATGCAATGTGGCTCAGCAAAAAATAATCCTGAACTAGGTAATAATAAGCCCCCTTTGAACTTGGGCCAACCTAATAATGAGGATGATAATTCATTAGTAGTAGCAGTAGTAGAAGTAGTAGTAGTAGTAGTAGTATCATTATATGTATTATTATTATTATTATTATTATTATTATTATTATTATTATTATTATTATTATTATTATTATTATTATTATTATTATTATTATTATTATTATTATTTTTATTATTATTATTATTATTATTATTATTTGTATATATTCGTGTTTACAGAATCACGGTATATACTTTCAGATGATTATAAAAATAAAGAACAAATTACGATAAACAAGCAAATTAAATGAATATACCAAAACAAAAACAATACAAAAAGTCTACGCCATTATGATTATTGTTATGATTGTGATGATTATTATTTCTGCCAGTAGTAGTAGTAGTACAGTGTGTCTCAAAAATAATTGTGCAAGTGAAAAGGGAGAAAAAACATTATTGTGACTTCATGCTTACATCACCATCAAGGGCATAGTCTTAGCTTTCAAATACCGTTTGTTCTGTTCAGTTTGCCTGTTTTAATGCTGAGATATGTTCAGTTAACAATGAAAAGGTAAAATCACAAATGGGCCATTCTTTGTCACGTGTGTGACCAAAAATATTGCGAATTGCAAAATGTATCTCATGTAATTCCAAAGGCCTTGCAGGTACATTGTTTTGAAATGTAAATATATCTTATATATGTCAATAGTGATCAAGTGAAAATATTTAATGTAATGTTAATCATACTTATTTAGGGTCAGAGGTCAAATAAGTTTTGTCCCGTGTCCGTGTGTGACTTCACACGGAAGATGATTTTTTATAACTTAGATTTAACTTGCAAACTGTGTGAATTGTCAAACGCTACAATGTAATTCTGGCAGACTTTCATTATAGTGTAGTAAGTAGGAAAATGACAATAATTATTATTTATCTCTCACAAGTATTTTTAATGTATTTCTTTATGTGATGAAGTGTTGTCACGTGTGTGACATTTGGGTCGTCACGTGTGTGACATGTATGTATAGCATACATGTACATCATGGTAATTTGTCAACGTGTCTCGTGAAGACCATACACTAAAACAAGTATCAAATCCACATTTAAAAGGGTGTTTATGGTTTTAACTGGTACCGTGAAAAGGTTAATTTAGCTGTACTTCGTTAATTGAACACAAAAGAACATGTTTTTATTATCTTAAAATCAATTTTTTTTTTTAATATCACATGTTCACGTTGTACACTATCTTGGGTACATAACACCTAGGCACCAAGATGATGAAATAAATGCACAAACACATTTCTTTGGGGTTAAAGTTGTATTTTATTGTACACTACATCACTTGTTTTATGATTGTAACCTTGTAATAAACCTACATGTTCATCTTAATTAAGACAAGGTTCAAAATCTGACCACCATTTGACTGACAAAAGTGTGAAAAAAATATTTAAGGGGGAAAATAACCTGTTAAAAAGTGAATTTAGGTCTTTTCTGGGGTAAAAATAAATGTATTTTCAGTTTTTGAAACCTAGAACCCTGTATCTTTCATACTTTTTGAGGAAAAATCAAATTTATGGCCATTTTGGGGTAACAAAATTTTTCACTAGCAACTTTGAAATGGTTGTAGTAATGTAGTAGCCACAAAATAAGATTAATATTACTCTTTTTTGTTATTTTCATTAGTTTGTAGCGTATTCTTTCCAGTGAGACTGTATTTTGCTGTAATTTACTACATACTTTACATGTAGTAACTCACAGAAATTACCCTTTGTAGTGACAAATGATACTACAAAAAAAAAACCTTTTCAGAGTGATTTGTCTTTTGAACCACTATAACATATGACAGGAAGAGGCTAGAAGGATGAATTTCCCATTGTTTTATGCAGAATTTAATTAGCTACAAGCTTATTAGGATTTGATTTTACTTACATATTAAACAACTGAAGAAAAAATGCAAAAAAGCTACCCCCGGCCCCACCCCAAAGTGTAATAAAAAATCAGTGCATTTGTCAAAAAAAATATTCTGGGAAAACCACTCGAGCTACAGGCCTGAGAATTTAATCAATTATGCCCCTTATATTTCCCCACAAGTGACTAGATTTCTGATATGGCTGCCTTCATACTTTTTATGCCTCCGCAACGAAGTTGCCGGAGGCATCATGTTTTCGGGTTGTCCGTCCGTCCGTCCACCCGTCCGTCCGTCCGTTACCGGATCTCGTTAACTTGAGAACCCCCGATCGGATTTTGATGTAACTAGGATCAAGTATGTACTATAATCCACCAATGAACTGATTAGATTTTGGAGCTGAAAGGTCAAAGGTCAAAGGTCACCGGGCTTTAAATATGTCTGATTTGGGCTCGTTACCGCGATAACTTGAGAGCGGCTGGTCGGATTATCATGTAACTTAGGTGATGTATGTATTATGAGGCACCAATGAACTGATTAGATTTTGGAGCTCAAAGGTCAAAAGGTCAAAGGTCACTGGACCTAAAATATGTCTGATTTGGGCTCGTTACCGCGATAACTTGAGAGCGGCTGGTCGGATTGAGATGTAACTTGGGTGAAGTATGTATTATAAGGCACCAATAAACTGATTAGATTTTGGAGCTGAAAGGTCTTAATGAGTCAAAGGTCACGGGCCTAAAATATGTCTGATTTGGGCTCGTTCCATGATAACTTTTAGAGAACGGCCAGTCAGATTTTTATGTTACTTGGGTGAAGTATGTATTATGAGGGCACCAATGAACTTATTAGATTTTGTAGTTGAAAGGTTAAAAAGGTCAAAGGGTCCGGGCTCTTAATATGTCTGAGTTTTGGACTTCATTACGCGATTACTTGAGAGCGGTTGGTCGGATTGTCATGTAACTTGGTTGAAGTATGTAATATGAGGCACCAATGAACTGATTAGATTTTGGAGCTGAAAGGTCAAAGGTCAAAGGTCACCGGGCCTAAAATATGCCTGATTTGGGCTCGTTACCACGATAACTTAAGAACCCCCGATCGGATTTTGATGTTACTTGGGTGAAGTATGTATTATGAGGCACCAATGAACTGATTAGATTTTGGAGCTGAAAGGTCAAAGGTCACCGAGCCTTAAATATGTCTGATTTGGGCTCGTTACTGCGATAACTTGAGTATGACTTTTCCGATTTTGATGTAACTTGGGAGAAGTATCTAATATCAGGCACCAACTTACTGATATAATTTTGGAGTTGAAAGGTCAGAGGTCAAAGGTCACAAGGCCTTATGTCCGAATTGAGCTCATTGTCACGATAATTTAAGAACTGCTTAAATTGGATTTTACTGTAACTTGGTCAAGGGTCACATGTGCTTACGCTTATTCATCTAATTGGTCTTGCTACTATGGTAACTTGAAGCTTTTCAAATTACATCAATTGGATGGGAGTGCGGACTGCGGAGGCATACCCATCGACTGCGCGCAGTCGAACTGCTCTAGTTTCAAAATATTTTTTTTGACAATTTAGATTTTTACTAAATTTGAACCCAAAGATAATTGCACACCCTGTACAATGTATGTTAAAATTTATGGACATTTTCTCTTCAAAAACTACCCACCTGTTCATATGAATACATTTTCAATACCAAAAATCCAATATGCATACATTAGTTGTTGCTATGTCTGGCAAGCCTCCTGCAGGCTGTCATGTTGCTAAGAGCAACCTTTGTCAAACAGAATGGTATGCATAAAATTTTTCATTTATTATGAAACTGTTCTAAAGGTAACACATGCCCTAGTCTGGCTACCGGACATTTACATGTACATTAACCTGTCTATAATAATAATAAGAGTCTTGATTTAAGGCAAAGTAATTATCTCTGGAGGTAAAACAGTCAGAGAGTAAGTGTACTATGGAGGTCAAAAAGTTGCATGGTCTAGAACTGAGACTACATATGCCCTATAGCTTCACTGCAACATACCCAAACAAAACTATTATGACAACATCGTCACGTGTGTGACCAATTAATTTGCTCGTTATTAATTAAGAATGACAATTTATGGTACTCATATTTGGTGTAAAGTAAGACAGACACAACCAAACTAGCTTTTGACACAGAAAATAAATATTATCAAGACAGTAGTTTTCTGCTGGGAAAAAACTTATCATGTTTTCCCGTCACGTGTGTAACATTTAAAGTTGATTAATTTGTTTTGTTAATTACTTATTAATGAATGAATAAAAACTATTCTTTTTAGGTGGAATTAGTTTGAATGGGTGTGGACAAACATATGATCACATCAATCTTCAGAAAGAAAGTTATTACACTCACTTTTTCACCAATCTATTTAAGAGGAAAAATGCTTCATATTTACATTATAACACATAGTTATGTAAATTTAGGCAAATTAGCATGAATATGGACTTTTTTCAAAGCGAAAAATATCATTCAAGTAACTTTGGATTATGCTTTGCATGAATATGCAACTGAAAATTTTAAAGAACAAACTTTATTTTTTGACAATTTGTTTCACTTTTCAAAGAATGGCCCAAATGTGCCACTTTTTCTACAGTCAATATAGCATCAGGCCCTCTTCCCGTAAGTGTGACAGAGTTGTGATTCCACCGTTTTGTTGTTTACAAAATATCTCGAGATTAAAAAGAGAAAATTGAACAGAACAAACAGCATTTGAAAGCTATGACTTTACCCTTGATGTTGACGTAAACATGTGTCACAGCAGTATTTTCTAACTCCCACAGAGGGCGCTTTTCACTTGAGCATTTTTTGAGACGTACAGCAGCATGTCTCAAGAAATTCTGCAAGTAAAAAGCGCCCTCCTTGGTAATTAGGAAATACTCTGGTGGCATTATGCTTACATCACCGTTAAGGGCAAAGTACTAGCTTGTAAAAGTTATTTGTTCTGTTCAATTTGCTAGTTTCAATCTCGAGATATGTTGTCAACAACAAAAGGGTGGAATCACAATTTTGTCACCTTTTCTCGGGACTGTAAAGGAAGTGGCACAATCGTGATTTTACCCTTTCTTATTCAAATCAACATATCTCAAGATTAATCCATGTAAATTAAACAAATCTAACGGTATTTGAAAGCTTACACTATGCACATTACGTTGACGTAAGCATCATGTCACAATGTGTTTTTCTAATTGCCAAAGAGGGCGGTTTTCACTTGCACAATTTTTTGAGACACACTGTAGTAGCAGTAGTAGTAGTAGTAGTAGTAGTAGTAGTAGTAGTAGTAGTAGTAGTAGTATAAGTAGGAGTAGTAGTAGTAGTAGTGGTAGTAGGTTAATTATAGTCCATGACTATTACACCAAGTTTTAAAGAAATCACATTTTATTACATTCTGCAGTCCAATTGAACATTTTGGCGTGGATCGGATATCGTAAGAAAAGTGAGTCTGTTTCTTACTCCTGGACGGACGAAACTAACAACGAATACAACAATATTGTTGGAGGTGAGACATTTCGCTTATAGAAATTCAAAAACCTAAAAACATGAAAACCAAGCAATAAGATTATTAAATTTCAGAACGGGCAATCAATGTTGGACTTAATCTCATTTCCTCTGATAATTATGAGATTGTGTCATTTATCTGTAATATCAAATACATATTTTAGCACATGCGAGTGGCAGTTAGTAGAACTTGCTTATTTGGTTTACATGCGCAATAAACGCCCCTTTTATGGTCTTTCCTGCTTCAAATGTGGCAGATTCTCTTTTTACAAAAGAAATTGTAAATATCTTTCGGGATGGTTTCTTCAGAACAGATAGATGTTTTAACACCGTATTTTGATGCTCCCTTTTGAAATTTGAGTTTATCCAAACACAGTCCCTGTCAAGGACGCAGTCAACTCCCCCCCCCCCTCTCTGATCATTCAAATGCTATAAAAGTCAACCAGCAACAGGACATATTAGTCTTATCCGGCCGTTTTCCATGACCTGGAGAAAATTCCAGAAGTCGTGTCTACTTGGGCCTAACATCTCGAGTTTTTTAGGTATCCCTGTGTATTGGCTCTAATCCCATATAACTCCCTACATTCAAATAAGCCAATGATCATCCCGAATTAAAACTAGTATGTCGTATCACTTGGTGTAATAAAGCAAAAGATGATGGGACTAGAAGTACCAACTAGCAATAATGCAAATACTTGTCAGTTTTCTGACAGTGTATGTGATTTATAAAAACTGTATTTTACAGCCTTCAGGGCCGTACTGTAATTTTTACAAATTTAAACTACTGTGTTTTAAACAAATAAATTTGAGGTTGTTCTATGTTCAAATATAAATCTTTCTGATACACATACCCAATTAAATACATGTCATCCATGTTTTATTAGCTTTTACGCGTTATCTTTTTCGCGCTGCCCTCCAATATATATATATATATATAGTTTACGCTGACAGTATTTTACGATTGGGTAATTGGAAGTAATATTAATTTCAAAATATTGTTCAGCATTAAAATAGCCCATAATCATACATACAAAATTCCATTGTCTGCCAATCTGCAAAAACAATTCATAAAAACCTTTTAGTACCACAATGAGATTACACTGACAATGTCTTTTCAGTTTCATTGCAATAATATTAAGAATTAGACATTCGCGTAGGTGCGTATAGCAGCGGTCTCACTATAGTGTGATATGCAGACTCTGAACTCCTCTCCACGTGGACTCATGGCGACCCAATCGCATCAGCGGGTTAGGGAAGCAAACTAACCTGAATGGCTGAATTAGGTCGACCATCGTTTAAACATGTGGTACACACACTTACGGTTCGCTAAGTTTCCACATTCTTATTTCATAAATAATGGACTCCTTTTTTCACAAAATTCACTCAAATCTTTCTTTGGTTACGAAACTATGAACATCAAATGAATACCAAATTAACACGACAAGGTATTTTTGTAACGATATTAGTTTGACCAGTTTCATTCTGTAACCGAATATAAATGTAAATAGAAAGAAAATAATTTTGTTACAAAATTCGTTTTATATTTGTGTTGTTAGCAAATGAACGCCTCACAATCACTTGACCTATAACACACACACACACACACACACACACACACACACACACACACACACACACACACACACACAAAATGTCTGCCTTGGACTATTTAACATAACAATGTCAGAATTGTAAGCTTTGGTATTTGTTCCTCGGTCGTCGTGTCAATGCCGTTAACCAGTTATGGCTTGGTGGTATTGTCGCAACCCGGATAGCTGTAGACGCGGTTTCGAAACCTGATTCATCTTTTCTGACATGTTTGTTAAAATCATAGATCAGCAGTTGCCATGTAAAATACAGAGAGAGACAAATGAAATAATTTATTACATCGAGAATTACAGCATCGAGAATTCCAGTACTATAAAGCCACTGCTTTGCCAACTTGAGTTATAGTATCGATTGCACGGGATATATTTATAGTTATAGCGATGGGGATTGACATCATTGAGTTGTAAATGAGCACATATGTCAGCTGCAGAGTAGCAGCTTTTAACCAGGAACTACCTCTCTCAATATTGTTTTTATCAAAATTGCAGGAAGAATAGTATATAGGCCGGTTGTACGCCACATTCGTAGCGGTAAAAGAAGGACTGTTACAACGCTATTCAAAATGTCATTCTTTCATTTTCACAGTGGGGTTATTAACAGGTTAACCGTGGCCATCTGCATTTTTTTTCTGGGAGATGCTTTAAAGGGCGGTGGTGTTCGGTCGAAATATTCCTGTAAATTTTGTTTTATGTGTTTTTAACTTTCATCAAAACATTCATTATCACAATATGTCAGACTCACTTTTGAAGTAGTTGTTTGCTTACTGATTTGATTAAAAAAGCGATGAATTGACAATTTCTGTAACTATATTATTATTTAAACTGATTTAAAAAAACTTAAGAGCGAGTGTTGGTAGCTAGTGAGGGTGGTGGTCGGAGGTATATATTTCCCCATTGCGTTTTGAACTCAAATTGATGTGCTTTCCCGCCATAATTACGATGTTTAACTTCACTGCCATAATGCCGAGAAAAGCGTGGTAGCGAGTTATTTGAGTTCTTTCTTTTTCTTGGAATTTATCTAATGATTGAGGTTGTTTCTTACAAAATAAGAAAAGTCATGGCGCACAGTATAAACACTAACACATTTAGACCAATTATACATTATAGTGAATATTCATTTCAGAGAAAGCCATTATTAAGCATAACTGCTTGTATTGTCTGTGTGTTTTTTTTTATTAACATGTACAGGACAAGAAAATAAGAACTGCGTTGTTATTAAGTTGAACAATGGCAAATGGAGGCGTAGAAGATGTAGCAGCAAGAGAGCATTCATATGCGAATTTCTTTGTAAGTCCACATTTTATGTAAATATTGCCACAAACAAAACTCACAAAATAACACCCCACGTTATAAACGTGTCGCAATTGTGTCTCAGTAACTAAAAGAAAATGTTTCAGTGCTTTGTTTGCCATTTGCACGCTCATGAGTCTAGTACATTTTAACCAAACGTGTTTTGTAAAGGAAGACAAATTTTGTGGAAGAAGTATATACAGTTATCATGTACCGTATGCTATTTTTTCCGTGCGCGTGAAAGACATTATAGCGTGCTAAACCTGTATTGAAATCTAGCACAGTGTAAGATTAACACTAGGTTAAGTTCGTCGAGTTTGAGTTAGGATTACAGTTAAAATAAGAAAGAGGATTAAATTAGTGTTTTATACGTTTATGAAATTGGTATTCGAATAATTAAAGAATACGTTAATGGAAGTGTATCCCTATCCGTACCACAAATGGCAAATATCGCAAACCTGTATGTCGAACGACACACACGTACTCGTAGGAGTACCGAAGTACATTTCCTTTTCCTTTTTCCCCCTTTCTTTGTGTAATTTCCCTGTTAATTCGATGACTAACATAAAACAAATATGTCCTGTCCTGAGAGTCTCTGTATGAAACTATGACGCCCTCGCTTACTTTGACTGTTAACTATTTTTCCTCCGGGCTGCGCCCCTCGGGACAGTCCACGTAACCTCGGGCTCGGCATAGTTTCAACCAGAGACTCTCGTATTAGTACATACCGTATTTGTATACTATAACGACGACAACAAAAAAGAACAAAGCTACTACTACTACTACTACTACTACTACTACTACTACTACTACTACTACTACTACTACTACAACTATTATTACCACTACTACTACTCCTACTACTACTACTACTACTACTACTACCACTACTACTACTACTACTACTACTACTACTACTACTTCTACCACCGCTACTACTACCACTACCACCGCTATTACTATTACTACTACTACTACTACCACTGTTGTTACCACTACTACTACTGCTACTTCTACTACTACTCCTACTACTACTACTACTACTACCACTAGTACTACTATTAGTACCACTACTACTAGTGCCACTACTGATACTACTTCTGTTAAATAAAATAAAATTTTAAAAATAAATAATAACATTTATTCTTAAGTTTTGACTTTAAATTGTGGTTTAGCACAAGTTAATTGTTTTGGTCAAATCAAAGAGCTGTAAACACAAACTCCTTGGTGCAATGCTGTTCTTGTTATAGGTCAATGATTTTAGCCTTCACGGTTTGTCCTTTATGTAGATTATACCAATAGTTTCACAAGCAATTTTTATTTTTTACAAGAAATGAAACTACACATTATAGAATTGTAAATAATGAATTAGTGTATGTATTTGAGTGGTTCAAAGCCAATAGACTGCAGATAAACGTGGATCATTTCGCTTGAAAAAAAACCACCCATAATTCTTTAGATTTACTTGTAAACATTAGTAATGTGAATATCGATAAGGTTAATTGTACACATTTTTTAAGGTGTTTCCATTGATGATAAACTGACATAGACTGATCACGTTAACAATATCCATGGCAGGATTAGCATGTATATTAGTGCAATGCGTAAACTCCGGTCAGTGCTCCTGCAAACCTCTTTTGATGTTGTGCAATGCCTTTGTGATTTTTCGTGCCGTATCTAAACTATTGTAGCATCGTTTGGTTAGGTACAAGCTCAAGCAATTTACAATAAAAGTATGTATTACAATAAAAGACTATTCAACATTGTCCAATCGCCAAATATCTTGCCCACACTGCTCCAATATTGAATTGTGTAACTATTTTCAATAACAAAAAACTCGCTTAAAATTGTCTTTTTCTTGTATTATGTCAATGTTATCTAACCTGAAATTTAATAGTTGTTTTACCAATGAATATTGCAACACACCCTTAATCACAAAGTGAACAAAATGGCATCTTGCATATTGCCGCTGGACTCCAAAACAAAAGAATTTTGCTTTACAGAAAAATCTAAGAAAAAGAAATAAGGACTAATGTCAAATCATTTGTGAAAATACATATATACAACGATTGCTTTCAAATCTAAATTCAAACAATATTTTATCAATTTCAACTGATTACACACCTTATATGTCTTACTTATCTATTTGCTTAGACATTAATTTGTCATCATAATTAATTGACTCGTGTGTATATCAGTGTGCTTTATGTTATTTTGTCATTTCCTTTATCAGTGTGCAAATACTTCATATTTGAGGGTCACGATACAATCAAGCAACTCACTTTCTTTGTGAAATCCAAGACACATTTTTGTTTTTGTTTTTGTAATGATTGCTATTTTTTTATAAAACAAATTAATTGAATTGAATTGAATGAAGGAAAGGGATTATTCAGAGAGGTGAAAATGCGATGTAATAGATTTTCATTTGTTCTCTCTGTAGTTTAGATGCAATCTGCTGATCTAATGATTCTTTTGACAATCATGTCGAAAAATGAACAGGTTTCGAACCTGACATGACATGTTTGTTACAAATTTATGTAATGCAGCAGTTGCGATCTAAATACAGAGAGAGAACCAAATGAAAAGTCTATTACATCGATTTTCACTCTCTGGAATAATCCTTTCTTCCTTAATAATTATACTATAAAATGTTCCGCATTGGACTATTTAAGGCATAACAATGTCAGAATTCTGAGCTTTGGTATTGTGTTCCTCTGTCATCGTGTCAATGCGGTACCAGTGATGCGTGGTGGTAATTGTCGCAGGCCTCGGAAAGCTGATAGATGGCGGTTCGACAACCTGGTTCATTTTTTTCCTGACATGTTTGTTAAAAAATTTTATGTAGATCAGCAGTTGCATCTAGATACTAGATGAGACAAAGAAAATCTATTCTGCATTGAAGTTGAATTTTCCACATGTGCGTAACATATTTGTATCAGCTGTGTATCCCGTTTATACTTTTTCCCCAGCATCTTACATCTCAAATCCGCCGAGTAACGTCTCTGATCCTAATGCAACTTTGATTTTCGGTAAGATGTTTTACTTGTTCCCCAGTCTGTTTTATCTAGAACAAGGCGTATTCTCCAAATGGAAAAAAGAAATAAAGCAGGAACATAATGTATTTTGAGTTGGTCAGTTCTTTTTTTCCACAACTCTTTTAAAAAGCAAAGTAATTAGACTACACCAGATATCATGAAACCTCATCAAACCTGAACAGATTTTTTTTTGGAAATTTAACATTATGTTATCTTACAGTTTTCAGGAAGCAGATATCGCATTGAACGTCTAATAAGGGAAAAGTCATTGCCCGCCGACTTTTTTTTTTCATTTTTCATCAATTTCTCAAAAGAGGACATTTCATTTTTCGTACGATTTTCAGGGCATTAAATATAATTTACGGTAGGCCTATCTTTAAAAGTAATGAACTGCACATTGAAGTCAAATATTAATCAGTTCGGTGTATTTCCAGGCTCCGATGACTGTTGGGACTATGAATACACGTTTATTTCATCAATATATTTATGGAGTAAATAAGCCCAGCAGGGTCCTCTTATAATTTCACCACCAGTAATGGTTAACAGTTTGTTAAGCTGCATCTGCAATTGTAACAATAAAAAGTCAAAGAAGAAAAGGAATATTCCAGTAATCATGAAAATAAAAAAATAATATAATGATTCATTAAATTCAAATGATTGAGGTAGAACAATTAGACGAGTCTCCGTGAATAACTTTACATGAAATTGTTGTTTTACGCGTTTATTGTTTTCGCTCGGTCTTTTAGTGTTGCTTTGCACCGCCGCCTCTTTCAGTGTAACCATGAAAATGTAAATCTGAAAATTCTGCATCTGATTTGTGATACCACACGAGAGGTGCCGGCAACTTGCCAAGGACTGCAGAACGGGGGGTAGGTAGGCACTTGGTCCCATTGCCTAATTTCTTACGAACAAAATGCCGCTTTCTTCAAGTTAAATGTGCCCTTATTGGTTAGTTGCAATACTTGAACAGTATGGACCGATAAGTCCATTAAGGTCAATTTCTTTCAAAACTGGATTTTTTATTGAATTACTTTGTCATGACACCCTCATTGTGTGAAGTTCAGTTATTAGGTATGGTTAGCTAAATGAAGAGAATATTCAATTTTCAGAAATCTACATCAAGGGGGGAAGTATAAAATTTTGTACTTTTTTAAATTTGTTTTGCCGCAAAAGCCGAAAAGTGCACTTCTCGTTTTGTTGCAAAAGCAGATAAAGCAGATAAGTCCTTACACTCTAAAAACAATCTAGTTAAATGATTGACTATATTTCCCAGTCAAGT
>JZLH01S0009437.1:0-13850 GCA_001188425.1 Eucidaris tribuloides
AAAACCTGGACAGAGCTGTGGGCTTGGATAATAGCACTAGAAATATGGAAATCAAGCCAATGGACAAAACGTGATATTATTCCCATACTGAAAAAAAGTGAATCTGTTTGATCCAGCTATCTACAGAGGAATCAACCTTGCCTGTATTGGAGCCAAGATCTACAATCGCATGATTCTAAACAGACTACAACCTCATATTGACCCAATGCGCTCCGTTGGAATCAAAGTGGTCTCAGGGAAAATAGATCTTATTGCCCAAATTCTAGCTGTTTGTCGAGTCTTTGAAGGAAGAAAAGAAAGAAATTTATCATTTGCAACAGTATTTATCGACTAATTACAAGTATTTGACTTTGTACATAGAGATTATATGTTCTCAATACTACAAAAGAGGTAGGAAATCACTGACGTTTCTAGACACCATTCACAAGATATCGGTCTGGGAACTAAAATTCCTAAATTGATGCTAGATAGAGTACTCTGGGCAAACCATGTTGCTTTAAGTGCGTCTTCTACTCCGTCTACGGACGACCGATGATGATGATGGTTCATGTCACATTTATACTGATGAATGACCAAAATATACTGAAGTCGGAGTCTCTGTGCTTTTGATGCAGGAAATCCAAACTACGTATCACAGGAGGGCTGATGACAGTCAGAAAAGAAAACGCATCACTTTACACGCTCCCGTGCTCTGTGCACACACTGACTACTGTACACAGGGTGGAAAGACTATTGCGTCAATATCGTCGAAGGGAAACGGCCCTAAGAGAAACTTTGGATAAAAAACGTTGATTTTCGCATGTATATTCGATTAACTATGTCGATTAAAATGAACGCTATATTATGAGTTGAGCATATACGTATAATAGAAACATATCTTCAGACGAGCGGTGACGTTTTTGGACAAACGACACAAAGTTGGCGATAACCGAAAAACGAAAACACCCAACAATGCGGATCGTATCACAGCAGTAATACTCGACGAATGAAAGATAGCGTGACTGATCAGCACGTATGACCGCACCGCTCCAAAAATTCTTGAACTGTTCAAAGATATCAATGACGGTTCAATACAAAACGAATTACGACGACCACTGACAAAAGAACAGCTAACGAATACAACGCATAATTCAAAAGCGTAAGACACTTTACGACATGACAAACGTACATTTAACGTGCAGCAGATTCTTCGAACAGCGTTTGGCAACTATGGCCGTAAAGCTGATATGTGACCTGAAAAATGTTTAGGAACGTCAGCTTTCATCAATAACTGTGGTGTTTATCAATACGAAATACGAATATAAAAAAACAACAAATATCAACCAATTTCCAAAGAATTTATTTTTTTTTTCACCGACTGCCTAAGAATATATATTATTTACTCATTAAAAACGAGTTTCTCTTCAAATACCCATATTTTTTTATTTTCGGTTTAACACATATAATCTCAATATATACATAAATAAAAAATAACTATATACTTTTTTGCTACAATTTATTACATTGTTTCAGTTAACTCTTATTCTGATAGGTCTCCCTATATTGTAATACATGAAATATTGTGAAGTAATTTTTGTAAAATGTATTATTTTGTTTTTCAACTTAATTATGTTTATATGACTCGAAAGAAACAATAAAATTGAACAAAACAACAAAAAAATAAAAAAAAAACAAAAAAAAAACAAAAAAAACAGAAGTGAAACTTATTTTGTGCTCTGAATATTTGCAGTAAATGACGATTTTTTGCAACAGTCAAGACATGTCGCCATGCAAGCGTTAGGCAGTGGATATTCATACGTCGCGACATTCGCTGGTCAATCGTTGTGTACGCTCGGCATCCGTTTGATAGACGCTGCACACGCGCTGTAATTCGTCACGTGGAACGCTAGATATACGATCACCATGAGTTCCTCATTCGTTGCTCATTCGTCTTTATACGCCGTTTTAAGCCCGGAATTTGAACGTACTTGAGCGTGTTTGGACTTTGCCAAATTTTGCGACGAAAAACATGTACGTTGGGCACACGTTGGCTTTAAACGCTATAGTGTGACAGGGCCTTAAACAAGAATAAAAGAACATGATTTGTATTGTTCTATCGACGTAAATGTAACCACATATCATAACATTATACAACACTCTGTGAAAAAGTTGGTTGAAATTGATTAAGATACGGGTACATGCTTTCTGGTTTGCATGAGGTGAACTCATTTATTCCAAAGCATTACTTATATTTTTTATATTTATAATTGTTGTATGCAAATTAGTTTCACAATAATCACATGTTTTAAAGAATACGTGAGTTTACTCTTCTGTGTCACTCAACATATCATTTGCATTTGATAACATTAAACTCATTTGTTTGATATAAAATCTCAAAATGTCATATAATGCCTTGCATCGTTTTGACTTAAGCATTACGTAATAACGTACTCCGTTTGAGGAATAGCCGTCACTGGGAAGCAACCGCATAGAAACTAAAATGGAGACATATTAACATCTTGTCTCATATCTCATAAAATGTATTGGCAAGTTGAAAGATAAAATGTTTTAACAGTGATAACGTAGACATCTGCTTTCTTATGGGCTACTTTCTTACATTTGTGTTTAGTATTAGTGAACCTGCAAAAACAACAAGTACCTCGTATTTTAAGGATTTGTTCCTACCTGTATAAGTCACGATCTCTTCAATTACTGTGCAAACTTTGGGAGCTGGCTGGTTTCTGGAAATGCACATGAAGTTACCTGATAATACAGTTTAAACAAAAATGACAGTAAAATATATTATTGTCGTTGATAAACATCTGAAATTTCTAAAACGAGCATAAGATATTATTAGATATCTGTAAAAGTTAACGCAGCATATCATCCCTTACATTTTGTCCAGTGTAAACTTCTCCCACTCCCCTACTTATTGAATTGCCACAAAAAATAATTACCAGTCACGTATTGTTATCTACTTAACTCATCTTTTAGTTATCGTCGAGATTTCATCAAGTTTACTTTACTGTTTTTGAATAAAGAATTTATCACGCTCTTTAGTGCCTTTAGCTTATTCCATGTTCAACACAAGGGAATGCTTTCTGTACACACTTTATTGTTGTTAATGACACATTATGAAAAACGATTTATTTTTAAAATGGAAATGTCATTTATGGAATAATTGGACAATTCTCGATAATTTGTCTAGTTACTTGTTGCGTAACAGCAAATGCGAGAACACATTAAACATACGACTGCAGGACTAAAGTCTGGTAAGATTCACTGTGTAGCGGGAATTTGTTATTATCAAACAAAGAGTGGGCGAGTAAGCACCACTGTGATTTCATTTTGGGCAGTTTGTTGAAAACCTAAGGTGCAAATTACACTCACCATTGAACGAAGAAACCAGAGTTGCATCTAGATAAATGCGATATTATTTCAATATTGTGAGGTATTTTGGATTATAGCCAAGATGTATTTTACCTGGAAACCAACATAGCAATAATGACTTCGTAGAGATGTAAGCTTTCTGGGGTCATACAATTTAAATCTTTAGGTGCTTTAGTGAAATCGATGTTTGAATTTCGATGCCGCTTACAGTTTAAAGTGGATTATGATGTTTGATAAAATATCAGAAAAAGTCAGTTTGTTTCTCGATAATTTTCAGTACATTGTCAAAATGTGTATAGAAAGTGATGGTAAAGAGGTGTTCAGAAAATGTGTGATCAGATTATTGACAATTGGTCTTTAGGAATTTGACACCGAAGTGTGATTTTATACACGTTTAGTCTATTGACATGTTTACAAAGTGATAGCAAAAAATAACAGTAATTGTATCAACGAGCCACATTTTTTTTTTTTGGGGGGGGGGAAGGTGGGTGGGGGTGGGGCGGGAATATTCTTTGGTAACTTATCATTTGAGGAGACTGCGCATAACGAGCTTTGCTCTTTAGCAGTCTCCTCCGTTTTCAACTTCTTATTAAACTTTGAATGGCCATGTATTTATTTTTCCGTATTGTAATTTCCTCTCGTGATGTATTATTTTAAAAATAGAAGAAAAATATTTCATTGGGAATTTTTATTTGGATTTAGTATTAATTTACTATTGGCCAAGCACACAAACAGCCTGTGTCAGTATTATTTTGTAGGACACATTATACTGCATATAAATGAATTATTTTTTGTCAAAGTTGAAAATGAAATAAAAATGAATGAATGAATGAATGAATGGATGGATGGATGAATGAATGAATGAATGAATGAATGAATGAATGAATGAATAAATGAATAAATGAATGAATGAATGAATGAATGAATGAATGAATGAATGAATGAGTACGTTTAATATTGATGATCTTTTAATGTTACTCATTGATAGACTGTGTCAGTATAGTGGCCACGCGCGCCAAGTTGATGAATACACTGTAAAACTGTGATTAACAAAAAGCGTTTACTCGACAGTTATTATAGTGTAATTATGAGCGGCGAAGACAAATACTCTTACTAGTCCGGCAGCCAAATCCAGATTTTGAGCTTGACCTTGTTTTAGGGTCTATAGTTTTTTTTTTCTTTGCAGATTATGATTCTTAGGACCATCAAGATGAACAAATTTAAAACTGACACTCTCTCAGCCTTGAGCAATTTGAGATATTCGGAAAAAAACAAAAAGGCCACCAAAATGCCCAATTTTTGTATAGAAAAATATAAAAGCGAATGTTTGTTTTAGTAAAGGACTACCAGTTGTGTATATTTTTAGAAGTAAATCACCCTAGACAAGACTGGAAGCATTGTTTCATCATAGATGACTTGTTAATTTGCATATTTCCAATAAATCACTAATTTAGTCTCAGTTCCAGACCCTGCGACTTTACCTTCCTCCAAATAGACGCACATCGGCTAGGTGAGCACCTCAAGGCCTGCGATGTCAGGCAGATGTAGCCTCAACACACTAATCTTACTTATAATTATGATTCTTACAACCATCAATTTGAACAATCTTAGAACTGTCATATTAAAAGTGGCATATTTCCAATAAATCACTATGTTAGTCTCAGTTCCAGACCCTGCAATTTTTCCTTCCTAGAAAATAGACGCATTGCGGCCGGGTGAGCACCCGAGGCCTGTGATGTGGGGCCCATATACCCTCAATCAACACACCAGTCTCAGTTTAAGGTAGTTGGCTGATAACAGTAGTTTCTTTAGAATAGGATGGGCTCACTCTGTCAGCCTTGAGCAATTTGAGATATGCGGAAAAAACAAAATGGCCGTCAAAAAGCCAAAAAAAATTACAGAAAAAACGTGAATATTTGTTTTAGTAATGGACTATAGTTGTGTATATTTTTAGAATTCCATTACTTGAGACAAGTCTGTTAGTATTATACCATAACAGATCATATGTTAATTTGCATAGTTACAACTAATCACTCTGTTAGTTTCACTTCCAGACCCTGCGACTTTACCTTCTTCCAAATAGATGCACAGCGGCTGGGTGAGCACCCCAAAGCCTGCGATATCAGGCAGATGTAGCCACAACACACTAGTCTTACTTATAATTATGATTCTTACAACCATCAATTTGAACAATCTTAAAACTAGCACAATCGTATTTCAAATTTGAATAATCTTAAAACTGTCAACCATGAGCAATATAAGGTATGCACAAAAAAAATTAACCGCCATAAAATACACTATTTTTATGAAGATGAATCATAATGAAAGATAGGGTTTCATAGGGTTTATGTTCTTTAGTAAAAGAATCCTAAATGTGTATATTTCTCCAAGTCCATTACCTGAGACAAGACTGCTATTTCAAATGACTATGCAAATGCTAATTTGCATATTTTAAGATGGTACTTAATCAGCATTGATCAATTTGAAATACGAAGCAAGAACAAAATGGCGCCAAACTGATAATTTTTTTTTATGGAGGTCCATGTTTTTACACACACAAAATTGTATGTTTTTGTTTTTGTTATGCTTTTTTTCTACAATATTAGTCCATATATTTTGTAGCTGTATTTGAACGGAACTCAGACAACTCTAGCATGTCTAGTAAGAATACAAGTCATGGTCACTGATAACATACAAGATGGTGACAAATGCTAAAAGCTGTAATTCACATTTGCGTGTTTGTAACGTATAAAGAATAAATAAAGTATGTTTTTTTATCACCAGTAAGTTTGGATTGGTGTAACACTCGCAGTGATTCTCGTTGTATTTTCCAGGAATTTGTCAATTTAAGAATCCTTTTTTTTTCATTTTGAGATAATGTATAGGCTCAACAACCAAGGGGATGTGCATATGGGGGTACTCTTAACAAATGGGTAACAACATTCTTATTACCATCATCATAATAATCATAATCATAATCATCATCATCATCATCATCATCATAATCATAATCATAACCATAATGATGATGATGGTGGTAATAATAATAATAATAATAATAATAATTATTATTATTATTATTATTATATTATTATTATTATTATTATTATTTATCGATTTATGTATTTATTTATTTATTTATTTATTTATTTGACCATAAAAAAACATAAAAAGCTAACCCTAATATCAAAACATTACAAACATTCAACAAAATCTCACACAAAACATTATGAAAAGGATATTGTACAAACAAACACAAAGAGAGATAGAGATGGGGACAACATGTGGGTCAGGGCCCATAGACAAATGTGAGCCCACACATGTTGCCCCAAAAGAACATTAATCGATACATAAAATCGATTGGTGTACGGTATATAAATTACAATATTGCACAGTTGACATAATGTAATAGGATAATTAAATTCATTTGAATACATAACAAAGATAATGATGTAGACCAGCCGCAGTTGGTAAAAATAGAATTCATAAATACATAACAGAAGTGAAGGAAATCCTGGAGAAGGGTTTTTGATTAGTAAGAAATAAAAAATTGTGGAATTAAACATAAGATACAGAAGTACAATTTGAATATATGTATATGTTACAAAACAACTTTCCATATGGAGCAAACCATTTTGGTGCATTATAACAAACGATGATGCAACAATTTGACAATAATACTTAATAGAAATAATAATAATTAATATATGATCAATGATCCCCCTCCTATAATCAAAGATCCGAATTACGATCCTGAGAGCTCAGGACCATCTCTGTAAAGAGTGACTGATCGGCAAATGTGTAGATTTTATGTTTAACATCCAGCTCCTTCATGAACGAAATAATTTCTTCCATGCAGGGCATATGAACGTCAAGGTCAAGTGATATCCTTTTTTGAGATATACAAAAAAAGGAAAATGCATATTTTAGATGAAAAATATAAAATACAGGTTTTGGCATTTCGCTGCCATCTTGATTTATGCACATTAGTTTGCCAGTTGTTATCTGGTGTTATTATGACAATTTTGTTAAGCTTAACAGACTTGGAGATATGGCCATATAGATATAGACCTTTACCCTAAATACAATCTTGAATTTTCTTTTTTTGTGTTAAAATCAGTTAGTTTGAAAGCCATTTTGTATTGGTATAGTAGACAAATCCTGACATTTTACTAGTCTGACTTCCAGACATTTTATTAAGCACATCCTATTCTAAGGAAATTACTGTTATCAATGAACTACCTTTAACTTAGACTAGTGTGTTGATGTTATAAGGGCCCGGCATATCACAGGCCCCGGGTGCTCACCCGGCCGCAATGCATCTGTTTGGAGGAAGGAAACGTTGTAGGGTCTGGAAGTGAAACCAACATAGCGATTAATTGTAAATATGCAAATTAAAACGTGATCTGTTATGGTGCAACACTAACAGACTTGTTTCAAGTAATGGAATTCTCAAAACATACACAACTAGTAGCCCATTAATAAAACAAATATTCAGGTTTTCTGTAAAAAAAATGTTGGCATTTTGGCGGCCATTGTGTTTTTTCCGCATATCTCAAATTGCTCAAGGCTGACAGAGTGAGCCCATCCTATTCTAAAGAAATTACTGTTATCAGCCAACTACCTTGAACTAAGACTGGTGTGTTGGTTGAGGGTATATGGGCCCGACATCACAGGCCTCGGGTGCTCGTCCGGCCGCAATGCGTCTATTTTCTAGGAAGGAAAAATCGCAGGGTCTGGAACTGAGACTAGCATAGTGATTTATTGAAAATATGCCACTTTTAATATGACAGTTTTAAGATTGTTCAAATTGATGGTTGTAAGAATCATAATTATAAGTAAAAATAGTGTGTTGAGGCTACATCTTCCTGACATCGCAGGCCTTGGGGTGCTCACCTAGCCGATGTGCGTCTACTTGGGAAAGGTAAAGTCGCAGGGTCTGGAACTGAGACTAAAATAGTGATTTATTGGAAATATGCAAATTAACATGTCAGCTGTGATGAAACAATGCCTCCACTCTTGTCTAGGGTGATTTACTTCTAAAAATATAAACATCTGGTAGTCCGTTACTAAAACAAAAATTTGCTTTTAAATTTTTCTATTAAAAAATCGGGCACTTTGGCGGCCATTTTGTTTTTTCCGAATATCTGAAATTGCTCAAGGCTGACAGAGTGTCAGTTTTGAGATTGTTCATCTTGATGGTCTCAGGAAGCATAATCTGCAAAGAAAAAAACTATAGACCCTAAACCAAGTTTAACCCCCTTGGCTGCTGGACTATAGTGAACGTAGTTGAAACCACAACCTTCTCTTATGCCAAATTGGACACCATCTATCTATCTATTATAGAAACGGCACCAAAACATCTATCTATCTATTATAGAAACGCACCAAAACACTGACGCACCCTGACGCATTTTTTTGAGCGTAGCCCGGAAGAGAGCATTGGTGAACATATGCCGTATAGGCCGGGCGACCGTCGCCTTGCTGGTATATCGTACATACGTAACCTGGAAGACAGTGCTTCCTATCACTCGCTTGCGTGTAGATAAAAAGTCGCCAGCCGTTACCGCGTTCTCATTGGCTCTTCAGAATTCAAACCATCTACAGTATGCATGTACATTGTACTGTGCTAGATCAGTGTCCAAGTTGTAATTTATTCTCGGCTCTATTTGTGCTGTGTGTGTAACGGTTAGATTCCACACACTGTCGGAATGCACCGCTATTGTTTATGTCCAAAGGCAAACCAATGCTTGTAAGCAGGGGCGTAGCTACGGGGGGCCGGGGGGGGGGGGCAAGTGCCCCCACAAATTTCGTGTGCGCCACAGGTGCCCCTACAAAATTATGAAGGAAGCCTAAAAAGAGGGGGGTGTCATTTTGTAAAATTCATTGCATTTTTTGTCAAAAGGGCCAAGGGGTGTTTGAATGTCAAGTAACTATATGTTGATTTTTCTTTAGGCAGTACGGCAAAAATTTAGTCGTGCATAAGCATACTTTTCGGGGTGAACGTGAGCGCGGGGATACATGGAATAGGAGTTTTTCTAGAGCAACGGTCAAATGTAGTCGTGCATAGGCAACTTTTCGGCGGATGACGTTGAGCCGGGGAAATTTTGGACCTGGATTCGAGAAAAAAAATCGTCACTCCCGCCTCCGCCTCCCGAGGCGAATTTTCGCGACTGGTGGTCCCGAAAAAAAGGTAGACCTAAGATTTGTGTAATGATGTGTATGCGCCCCCAGCTCCCCAAAAAAAAAACAACATTCAAGGCCCCGTCAGATAAACCCTCCCGCCTGTGAAAAACGCCTAGCTACGCCACTGTGATTGTAAGGGGTGTCTAAAGCTTAGCGTTCGCCACTTAGCGATTGATAGTCTGAGTATCGGCGAGCTTAGCGCGAGCATTGAACTCGCGCTAAATCGACCATGAAAATTGCATGTTTTAGCGAGTGATCTACGATGTCAACATCGAGTTTTAAGGCGAAACCATTTACAGAGTGAAGCCGAGCGTGATACGAGTCACACAGAGATTGGTATGAGTTGTGATGAACCGATGCCGTGCGACTGTACAGCGACCTTTCTAACGACTTGTAAGCCGAACCTACGTACGATTTGGCCGACCCCCAGAGAGTAATCACTGATCTGGTTAAGAGGCTTTGTACTGAGTTTCAACAGCACGACCAAGTGAGTGGGAAATTCACACCCTTTTGGAGTTGGATTTGAGCATATTTGCTCTGACCGAGGGAGGGAAATAGGCAGCATGTATATGCGATTCGATGCAAATAATGTCAATAAACGGTTCATTAATCTAAGTTAATGTCTACATTATAGTATGATAAAAAATATACCCCTTGTCCAAAAAGTAAAACATGCAACACACATTTACAAAGTGGATTTCTCCAGGTTTTTAAATCAAATTTGAAAAATGTTTATAAATAAATGTACAAATCGTTTTTATATAATTCTACGAACAAAAACAAAATAAATCCGACATTATAACAATTTCGTATATTCCGACAACATTAATTCTACACGTAAAAGACACTCACTATAATCATTTAAAGAACTCATAACGTTTTGAAAATTATTAACAAAAATCATGGAATTAAATAAGTCAAATTGAAACCGAAACAGCTTAAAATAAATGGAAAGAAATAAACAATGTTAGAAAACAATATTATTTTCATCGAATTCAAGATTCTTCTTATCAAAATTGTCTAGATTTGGTTTCAAATATAAGAAGCAATGATAATCAGTATAGGCAGCTATCTATTCCAAATCATTTAGATAATAACGTTTTCTGACCACACCCGACCAATCAAGCTCCGTAATTATTGAAAAAAAAATCATTGAAATCCAGAAAGTCATGCGGGTATAAACGGCATCAGTATGAAATTATTAAAACAAATACATGTATCAATGAAATCCGCGGCACCGTTAGAATATTTATTTCCAATATTTCATGTCAATTGGAACATGCCCAATTTAACTACAACTGGCAAAAGTTAGTCGCCATTAAAAACAAAACAAAATATCTTTAAGCGCGAAATAACTAACTACAGACCTATTTCTTTGTTGGCCATCTATGTTCAGAAACTTTGGAAAAATGATTATAATAAATTAATTTGATTTGTATCTGCTATAGAATTTTATTTCTTCGGCAATTTGGGTTTATAAGGTTTATTGCCAACAGAGCATGGTATTATTACCTTAGATGAAATAAACTATTGATTATATAGCAAAAGGAACATAATAGTGGCAATATATATGAAGTTTAGACAAAGGCTTATTCGTTTACTTTCGAGCTACAAAACATTTTACTATAAAAGTTAAATGATTATCGAAATTCGTTGAATCACGCTTATCTTGGTTAAGAACTTATATTTCACATCGACATCAATACTCTCATAAATTATTATTGTTTTTTAAATAACAAAATTCCCCCATAGTAACGTATTCAGTTGCGGGATCCCTCAAGACTCTATTCATAGTCCTCTTTTATTTTTTATCTTACATAAATTATATTTAATAAATCTACCATCGCCATTCTCTCTTCATCATTAAGTTTGCAGATATAGCTAGATTTCATTTTCACATAAAGATATAAATGCAACTAATTAGAAACCTTCAATCTCAGAAATGTTTAACTATATTCTTCATGGCTTAAATTGGGAAAAATTTCCTTTCAATAATCATAAAACGAATGTAATGGGCAATTTGGTAACTGTTTATATTCAAGCGCTTTTAATATCATTGTAACACTCATAGTTAAAAATGATGTCCAGTTCTGAATGAAATATTTAAATATCAAACAACTATTTAATTCAGAATATAATATGACAAAGATCTTATCTTGACGCAAGACTTATGTAATGTTTCTCACAAATAACTAAAGGGATATAGGGATTTTACATAGATCTAAAATGTATCTTCTAAAGCACTGTATGTTATTATATGTCCATTTTTAAACTATAATATCAATTATTGTAAAACTGCATAGTGAAATGTTGTAAAACAAATATGCCTATAATTTATTATTAACATAAAAAAAATAGCGTAAGGTTTGTATACAGCTTTTTTTCTTTGAACATGGAAATCTCTCTCTCTCTCTCGCTCTTTTACATATTAAACGTTCTAGAAATATATTGATATTAATGAATTTCAAACAACATATTCATGTTTAAATATGTAAACAACGTTCGTCTCTCAACTTTAATAACCTTTTCACTTGCAATAGAAATATATTCTCGATATCCCACCAAAGTTATCACCTGCAAGGTCTCGGTTTCGGTTTCCGAATCGAAAAGGTTACTTGCTCAAAAACTCCCTCAGATACCATGGCCTGGAATAATGGAAAAATATACCAATCTGTGTTAAACAAAGAGTATTTTATATCCTTTTGAAAAACAGTTAAAATCAAAATGTTAAATACACAAATAAGCAGAACAGTTGAAATACTTGTATGATCTATATATTGCATAATACTTTTCGTCTTTTGCTATAATGATAGATAATGAAATTTTCTCATATTAAAGAAGATATTTCAATTATCTGTTTGGAATTGATACTGAACAAAACTGGGCCAAATGCGGAGCATTCCCCCTTTCACCTCGCATGCACTGTAGATCACAATGTTTCCTACTATTGTAAATTTTGTATTAACACGGGTTGTCACATCGTCAAGCATATTCTTCTCACCGTGTTAACCCTGCCACTAATTTCTTTTCTTACCCATGCTTCCATTATGAAAATTCACTTGATACTTTTGTTTCTTATCAACTTTGCAATCAGCATGTTTTGTTGTTTAGATTCGTCGTATAATCTAATGTAAAGTTTCAGATACAGTTACATTAGATCCCGTATTAAACTTTGTTATTCACAATCAATTGTAATTGCATATTTTGATGCGCCTTTATAATGTTTAAAAAAAGTTGCAGATAATAAAATTGAAAAAAAAGACCTTGATCTTTTGCATAAACCTGTTGGCATGAAAGCCCGCAGAAGAAAGTAATATTCAGGAACAAGTATGACAGGATTACTAATATTTTAACTTGCTAAGAGACATTTTTCAATTAGAACCAACAGTGAACATCAAATGTGCTTAAATGAGAATTCATCTCTGTCCATGTCTGTTTAATTCAGTCAAGTTATAGTGAAATATATGGTTTTTTTTATTACTCCCAAACGATCAATTCTAAACAGTTTTAGCAGTAATCTCCTCAGCCATTTTTAAATTATGTATATGAGCCACTATGGCATATGCATTATATAACGACATACATGACAATAATCACTAACTTCCCTTTAAATTCCAATCAGTGACAATAAAATAATGGCAAAATGAGTTGAAGAAATGCTTTCAGCTTAAACATTATTCCTGGCAGAGTGAAAATGACTATATTTTATAGGTCAGCTGACATAGCAGGTGGGCGTCGCCTGGCACTTCTCAATAAGCTCATACGATGCTCGGCTGTCCGTCGCGACGGGCTCATGGAAACTCGCTGTAAGTCGCCGTACTCGTTCTGAACTCGTCCTAATCTCGTGCATAACTCAGTCTGACTGCGCAACACAATCGTGGTGCTCGTACACCACTCTTGGAAACTCGTATGTCACTCGGAATATACTTGAAGGTGGCGAGTTATTACGAGTTATGAAGAGTGCATTGCGAGCTTGTCACGAGTATTGCGAGTATATAACGAGTTTAGTTCGAGTTATAGCGAATTACCGCGAGTTGCTGCGAGTTAGTAAAAATTTTAAACCTGTTAAAAATTTTTGGACCTGCTCGCGACCTCGAGAAGAGTTGTGCCGAGATACGCCGAGCCGTGGCGAGTTGTTGCGAGTTATCCCGAGTTACATGAGAGCTTTTCGCGAGTTATCGCGAGTTGTCGCGAGTTCCTCATTTAAGCAACTCGCCACAACTCGCCATAACTCGCTACTAACAACTCGGCTAAGTGGGAACGTAGCTTAGCATTGTCATGAATTGTTTAGTTAA
>JZLH01S0009437.1:44628-47128 GCA_001188425.1 Eucidaris tribuloides
ACTCAAAACACACATGTCGGGACCAGAACATCATCATATTACTTCTTAAATGAGCGACGATATTCAGATTTTAGGAAAAATCAAGCCTGTTTTACAAGCGATATGCAAAATGTGCTGCGAAAAAAAAAGTTTCAAAGATTTTATCTACATGGGGGGGGGGGGTGGGTTTTGCTCACGCGCGAAGGTATGCCAGATTACCAAAAACACAAAAAAGGGGGAAGAAGAAGATTACGCAATTGAACAGTTGTACGTCATTAGTTAAGCCAGTTAAGACAAAAAATTACGCCCTTGATTTCGATTTCTCAAATGGTGCTTTTTGGAATAAGTGAACATTTATTCCGAAACTTACCTTTCTGATAAAAAGGGAATGTATTTATGACTTTCGCAAATGATCGTTGTGAAGAACCACGCGTATCTATATTGGGAAATGTAAAAGAACAAAAAAACAATCCATCAGAATTTAAAGCACTATTCATAATAAATTACACGCAATCCAGAAACAAAAGCAATTGACAAAATCCGTATCAGGACAATTCCCCAAGAGGACAACTCCCAAGGTGACGACTCCCACATGGCAACTTCCTCAGAGGAAATCTCATTTTTTTTTGTTATTTTGTGTTTAAGTTGCAAACATTGCACAACTCCTCCCTGAAGTTGTCCTCCGGGGAGTTGTCCTTCAAGGGAGTTGTATTTTGGGAGAGTTTATGTCCAAATGCGAGTCGTCACCTGAGGGGGAGTTGTCCTCAGGGGAAAGTTGTCTACGGAAGAAGTTTTCTTCCTGGGAATAATACTCCAGCAAAGTAGTCTTCAGGGTGAGCATTCTTTTGGGGGAATAAGTTAACAGGTAGGAATCCTCACCGGAGGGGGCTGTCAGTAGGGGGGGGGGGTCCTTCGGGGAAATTGTCCTCGGGAGGAGTTATCTTTTTGGCGGTAGCAGTACTGGAACCAATGGAATCACTTACTTGTAAAATGGAAAGAGATCTTTTACCTCAGTCTCGTTTACATGTCTGAAATCATACACCAAGTCTTTCCATACCGGATCAGGCTGTCAAACAAAGGATAATATTCAATAAAGGAAAAAGATTAAGGCAAATTAAATAACATAATTGTATAAGTAAAACAAATTTGGGGTCACGCGATATGTAAAATTTAATCAGAGTCATGTCAGAATGACGGATAATGTGCATTGGATTAAAAAAATAGATACTGCTGATCTCGGTCATAACATATCCATTTTTTCCTCATAACAATGGAGGATTATGTGGTATTTCAATCTCATTCTAACATCTAACCAGGTCGGCACCAATTTTATCCATGTTGTAATTTTACTCTAATATACAATAAGTCACACGCCAACAGATTTATCCAACTAATTCTGTATTCAACGTTTCTATGAGTTCTGACCGCATATCGGAATAGAGAGCAGTATATCCCTATACGAAACACACTGTGGGGACTATGTGAAACTGTTCCATTTTCAAAGTCCCCACAGAGTTACTATGCGAATTTGGGACATTCACACTGTGTCCACACTGTACCCACACTGAGTTTGTTCCATAAGGGATGATGTGAAAATAGTTTGGGGGATGGGGGGGGGGCAGGAAGCATTGGTGAAATAACAGCTTAGCCGTTTGAAGAAGGTATGAGTTTGCTTCCCCATAGACCTCGAGACGAGATACCTCGTGCTTTGTCTTCAACGGGTAAAAATATCACTCATTTGTTCGGTTGCTGAGGTAAAACTTGTATCATTGTATGTAACACCGTTAAAATCTTAACTTACGGATTTCATCATCATGCACTCATAACCCGGTGCCAGGTGAACCCCAGCTGCAATTGCATGTGGGGATTTAATGATTTCCATGAGATGATTCATAGTTGACGAGCCCCATCTCCTGGAATTCGAGAAAAAGAATCAGAAATATGTTTGTGAAGAATTGCATATTAAACATGTATCGTTTAGTTGTAAGAAATAGCAATGTGCATTATTCTAGATTTAAGGAAAAATTGATGGAAAAATCCTCAGGCTCTGATGAGAGAGCAGATTTGCCCAAATCTCGCCTTCACAGCTTGGTGCTTTGATTTCAGTCTATTTGTATTTTTTTTTTTTTTTTTTAGATTATCAACTTTCTTACCGCACACAGATTATGACTGATGATGAGTAAAAGATGTTAACTGAAATACTATTTCTGCTCGCCTTTGTCTAGAAACTTTAATCTATTCGTATTTCGTATGTTTCATCATTTCTGTTCTCTTTCCTGTCTTTTCCTTTATTTCTTTTAATCTATCTAGCCATCAATCTGTTTGTCTTTTTCTCTCTCTCCTTTTTTACGTGTTATGTGTCTCTTATTTGCAAATTATATTCCATGTCGGCCATCATTAAGGAAGAATCTTCCGATTTGAAACTTCATCAAGCACATACAGGATTGCTACAAATGACAAAAAAAGAACAAAAGAAAAAACAAAAGAGCGAAATAAAGAATGAATGAAGATAGGGGGAAAT
>JZLH01S0009437.1:52128-62213 GCA_001188425.1 Eucidaris tribuloides
ATTTGTTTGATCCGTTGACTCTAAATATTTAATTTCTCCCACAGGTATAATTGTCGCATCCCATAACGCCCGGGTATTGCGGCATAAATAGATAGGCATAGAAAATGTTGCATACAAACATTGTATCCCATTGGTCCTAACATGCACACACATGACACACAAGCACTGTTATCTGGCGATTCTGTCCTTTTTGACACGATGTCCAACGTATGATAACAATATAGTTTCCAGCCAGCCTATGTGCTCATGGTTATTGCACAAACTATACAGTCGATTGAGTTATCAAGTAATAATACTTGCGTATCTTTAACTCACCCTAACTCTGCAAAACTACTATTACTAACAACCCGCACAAATTCCCAGCAGGATGACGAAATAGTTTCAGTCTTTCGGAGCTTCAGGGAAGAGCACGTAGCTCGATTTTATTACGTAGAATTCGATACCTATATCATACCAGGAAGTTCAAGCTATTATGTGTTAGTGTTTCATACAGAACTCGCTGCTACCATCAGTTAGTGTTGATTTGCACGTAGGATCTGCCTCCCCAAACCTTGACCCCAGTGATCTGTCACACAGTTCTGTACAGCCTAGGTAAATGCGCTCTACATCATTGAATTTCTCATTTTACCGGAAAAAAATCATGGCGTGTTATTAACCCTTTACACGCTGAGTTTAGTCTGAGAGGATAATAATGACATTGTTCTTTTTAGAATTTGTTTGAACATTGCTTTCCTTATTGCGGTATTGGAAATGGTATTTTTTGTATAGAAGTTATTTAAGCACACTAGCTATTTTTAGTATCTTCTGTACAAATATGGAGAAAAAAAATAATTATTATGACTGTTCAATTCAATTGTACGATTGTTCACAGATGCAACATTAGCGAACAAAGGGTTTAAACTCAAATGTAGTACGCGTCGATCCGTCAAATTTTCACAAAGTTTGAGGAAAAGTTGTCATGCCTGACTTAAAAAAAAAAAAACTTAACCTGATTTGTTTTTGTTTTTCTTTTCATAATGACCCGATTGTGATGTTTTAAATTATCAGGAAACAGATACTACTATGCACATTCCCTAAGTCCAATAGTCCCGGGGGGGGGGGGTCTTCCGACTTTTTAAACTAAATTCTCGAAAATGGAATCCTTTCAGAACGTCAAGAACGTATGGTTCTCAGATTTTATTAAAAAAAAACGTTTGGGAAACTAATTTTTCACCATCAACAACAAACATCCATTCATGATATTCCCAAAGTTATATCTTTTACTATCTATCTATCTATCTATCTATCTATCTATCTATCTATCTATCTATCTATCTATCTATATATCTACAGACAATATCTGTCTATCTATATTATCTATATATCAAGATACCGGTATTATTTTGTGACAATGTTTGTATGTATAGGTATGCATGACCAAGCCACAACTGGTAGTGTGCACAAACGACGAAATGGACACCAATCAGTTTAATTGTATTCTGTCATTTATTTCCTTCGCTGATTACAATTATTGTTTACATCGTACAATCAAACCCATGGGGGCGCTATTAAGAATAACCTCAAGCCCAATTCGATAAATGTAATTAAATGAATATAATTATCTTTGGAAGAATATAATTATCTTTGGAAGGATAGCTAAGAATTATTACTTTGCAATAAAACGCATAAGGGAATCACATAAATAATTCTTCTTACAACATTACAAGAATATTTCTCTTACAGACCGAAAACACCAAATATTTAAAGTATGCGCATGGAACATTTTGTTACAAATAACTGTATATTGTTTTTACTTAGATATATTTGTGACGGATCTACAAAACCAGACACTTCTTTCATATTTCATATCAAAATTCAGATTACTGCAGTATTGGATAGAACACTTAAAAAGCAAAATTACGATATACATGTATAATTCTAATATCTGGACATTACTTAGGAAAACCAGAACTTGCAGTTCCAAGTTTTTATATTGTGCATTTTCCAATTGGTGTTAAGTTCTTTGAAAGGTCTTTTCTATAAAATATGATCTTTTATTTGCTCGATCCATGAATGTTTATTGTTGTGATTCTGTATTGGGTTGACCCTGCGTAATGGTGATGTAGTCATGGGCCCTACCTACAGAGTAGATTTTTTTTTTCTTCCTTGGTAACCCCTCCACCACTATTGTTTACGAAAGAAATTTTGGTGAAACGTTGCATTTTTGTTATTTGCACACCGAATTTGTTCAGACTTGATCAAACCAAAGTCAGTTATTTGGAATTCATACATTGTAAAATTATTGAAATATATACCATGAATCATTTAAATTTATCCGTTGGTTGAGTTGCATTTTCTATCGGTGGTCTGGGTTGTGGACATTGTGTGTAGCTTTCACTCGTTAATTTTGAATTTGGTACAGACCAACCATGACGAAGATTGCTTGAAAATGGCCAAGTGCACTAGTGTTAGTTTTGGACCTTATAATCTATGATAAGATGATACAAGAATCGGGTCTGACAGTCAGACTACTTTAATGACTGTGTAAGATTGAAATTATATGAGCAACGTTTATATCAGTGCTAAGCCTTCCTTTTGAATTTGATCAGCGGGTTTTTTTTTTGGGGGGGGGGTTGCAGAGCCAAAGTTTTTTGAGAAGTGTAAGTTTATTTGAATCTGTTCGTCATTAATGATTTCAGCTAATGTACTCGATAAGCAGATTTGGAGGTATTCAGAATTATGGACTCAATATTTAAGTTGAGTTTGACTTTGATGTTGAAATTTTGCATCGTGATGGGTAGCTCTTTACCAGTTTGATTGATGATTGAAGTGCAATTTATGTTGGTTCTTCAAGTATTTTTTTTTGGCGGGTTAGTGATGTTGCTGGTTCTGTCTGCGACGAAACACTTCGAGAAAAAACGTATATATAGAAACATTGTTTCTTTGGAACTAAACGGCTTCATATTCATCCATAACGATACTTACATACTTACACATCTTACCCTTTCATCTCTTTAAGACACAGAGAGTACACTGCAACAAGGAGTTCCGGATAACATTTAAATGTGTGCCGACGTATACGGAGAAGTTATGTTCGTGATTTTCAGTAGAATTCTTTCAAAATAAGGCCCCAGATTTTCGTTGAGATCTGGTTTACCTTGATTCTGTCGTTACCTTGATAGGCAGTGTTCTTGCTTCATATGCAAACCTGGATCCTTAAATTCTGATCATGGAGACAATCGCTGCAAATCGGCCGACAAATTGCAGCCATATTTTATAAATTTGACTTCCGAAAAGCTCAACGATTGTCAACGCAATTAGATAAGTGCCCTTTCTAGTCATCTTATATTTGAATTAACTACGCGCATGTACAACTTAGAATATACAAACGAACATTTAACTGGAATATACGTATAGGTTAGAAGACTGTTTGACTTACATTTGTTACACGAAGAGAAAAAAAACCTACATAATAATAATAATATTTTTTATTTACCCAGGGAGGCCACTTCAATCACATAGACTGATCTTCCAGCGAGCCCTGCATAACATAAATGCTATTATTACCCTTCTCTATTCTAGAATGCCGAGCGCCTGGCTAGAATGCAGAAGGTACCATTTTTAAAAAGTCTTTGGTATGACCCGGCAGGGGCTCGAGCCCACGACCTTCCGATTGTGAGGCGGACGCTCTATCCATTCGGCAATCACACCGGTTAGGCCATCACACCGGTTCGGCCATCACATCATTATGTCGACACTTATTTCAAGGTACTTATCGTTGATGGGCTGTTAAAACCTCGTATCTCAAAATATGAAAATTTTTAGGACTGCTCTGAAAAAGTTCTATTTTAGAGTTATGGCATTAGTGGCAACGTTCTCTCATTTAAGTTCTATACAGGAATTAGGAGACTGTTTTCAGACAAAATGAGGTTGCCACCACTGCCATAATTCTAAAATATAGCTTTTTCAGAACTGTCCTAAAAATGTTTACATTTTGAGATACGAGGTTTTAACAGCCCACCAACGTTATGTAACAAAGAGGATTGATTTGACAGAGACACGAATAAACCTTGAAGAGTGTCCTTGATTCTTAAACTATTATTCTAACCCATATCATGATCGGCTTACAATCATGTCACGTCGCTATTATATACGCTGTATTGAAAGATTTTTTTTTTCTAAAAGAAAAATATCCCTTATAAGGAAAATATAGCCATTATTTTCTTCTGAACGCTACCAGTTTGAAATATCCAAAAACAATTTACGGCGGCCCCATCTATTCATATGCATGATCATAACTCATAAATTTCCAGAAATTGCTGGTAACCTCCCCCAAAAGGTCACCCAGTAGGCTTTTCCAAAGCAATGTAGTCGGGCTCCTCCTTTTTAGTGTCGTCTTTATTTGGTAATTCCAGTTTCCCGTAATCGTCACCGTGGGTTTTGTTCTGGCCCGTTCCCGACGTTGAATCCTCGGAGCGATCCAAACGTTGATATAATTTCTCGTCAGCTAAGCTGGCAGGGTTGGAGTCTGGCAAAGGTTGAACTTGTTCGTTGGCTGATGATTGGGAAAGAAGTGTGGGCGTTTCGTAATCATCCCCCGACCCAGCAGTTGCGGCTGGAGGTGGCTTAACAGACACCTCGAGATAACCATCGTTGTCTTTGGCAACATCAGACGGTTGTTCTGTTTCTGAACTTGACATTGGCAATTTCGAACTATCGTCCTGCGTTTCAGGGTGGTCGCCTGATTTGGAGAGATGTATCGGGATTTCATAATCATCCGTAGACCCATGTACGACTGCCGCTGGAGGCGGCTTCACTGACACTGCAAGGTAATCATCACTGTCTGTGGCTAAAGCAGATACCTTGGGATGTTCTGCTTTTGAATTTGACGGGGTGGATTTCGCTCTGTCCTCCTGAATCGCAGGTAATGCGGTGCTCGTGGCTGTGTTTTCAGGTGGATTTGGTGCTTCGTGGCTAGCTGTTTCGTTGGTCAAATTGAGTTTCCCATAACCGTCGGTGCCTGTTCCGTTCCCATTTGACAACGATGCCGATTTACTCTCGGAATACGGAGTCTCTGGACGATTCAGGTGTTGATATAGCTTCTGGTCAACTAAACTTGGTGTGTTAGCCTCTGTGGAACATTGGGTACCTTGTTGATGGTTGGCTGATTCCGGAAGCAGAGTGGGAGTTTCGTAACCATTCGCACCACTCACCAATCTTGTGTCCGGTGGACGTGCTTCAGGAGGGTGTTCTCCATGTTGATTATCACCTATACTAGAATAATCTTGATCACCCCCAGACGAGAAGTGAGCGGTATTTGAAGCGACGTCTAACCTTGTAGCGTCCATATCACTTCTAGAAAGTTCGTCGTATTGGTGATAAGCGGGATCGTCATTCGTATTCTGCAGTCCAGGAAGACTGGGATAATGATACTCATGATATTCCCCTTTCGCTGCATATTCATTGTCTCGTGTGAAAGCCGGATTCTGGAGTCCATTCTCTGCAGCAATCGTCCTGGAAGGGCGATTCGATTTTTCACGTTTTCTGCCAAAAAACAAAACCAGAAACGTTGAAGCAAAATTATTACAGAAATTAACGCTATCCATGTGTGTGTTTGCAATTTTAGGAGCACATTGGGTAAAATTTATCGTGGCATGTAACTTCACTGATAGAATACAATAACCTCTAATTCTGATGTCGAAATAACACCAATAGACCTTTGGCGGGCTTGATGTGGAAAAAAGAAGAGGTGCAGAATTTCGGTACCGGTTCGCAATAATTTATTTAGTAATTCAATTATTATTGTTGTTGTATTCGTTTCTTTTTAAAGAAAAATATAACGAAGAACACATAACATTGTAATAAACGGGACATGTTTCAAAGTGAACACACTTCATCTTCAGCCTGGAGATTATGCAGAGTCATTGGTATTTATACACTGGATACAAGTAATTGGTTACATAAACATTTTCGTTTCTTTTTGCTTCTGCTGCTGCTATTCTTCTTCTTCTGTTTTTTTCTTCTTCTTCTTCTTTTTCTTCTTTTTTATCTTCTTCTTCTTCTTCTTCTTCTTCTTCTTCTTCTTCTTCTCCTTCTTCTTCTTCTTCGTCATGTTTTTCTCCTCCTTCTTCTTCCCTTCTTCTTGCTGCCAATGGAGTGAGCTATTTGTCCATGTGTACTACGAATCGATACTTGCTTGTGTAAAATTAGTAGAAGTGAAGAACAAATACCTTGCTCTACATAACACGACCACAAGGATGATAGTAACAATAATAAGAAGCACGCCCAACACTACGCCGATGGCTACGGGCACCACCACGTCCAAAGAATCTGGTTCATCTGAAATTGATAATTATAAATCACATATTAGTATCTTTTCAATAAGCCATTGACCTCATAATACATGTTTTGGGCATTGCATAGTATTTCTACAGCGAAGCATTTTAGAGTACAGGCTGTCACACTGTGCCGTGTAACGATACCGTCTGCCTCCGTATTTACCTCAGACGGTGTCAGACGGTCGCAAATGGAATACAATAGAATAGAACAGAACGGAAAAGCGCCGTCTATCAACGTCTAGATACGTTTGTAATTCAGTTGAAAAACAAATTAAAAAGCTTAATAAACGTTTAAGAAACGTATGCGTTCGTTTTTCAGACGGAATCGTTAGACGGCACAGTGTGACTTAGCCTTAATAATTCCTGAAGTCATAAATTGGTTTTATTACATTCCGTTGAGAATATCTTCAACTGTCACATTCCTGATAATGAAAACCATGCATACATAATTACCGCATATCTTTCACATTGAGCTATCTAGTTTTCCAAAGTCTGCTCAGACACGCATAAATGCTAATAGTCCGAGAGATACCAAGAATTTATTTGACAAAAATTACCAGGTGTCTTGTTATGATATTTGGGTAGAACATCCCTTGACACATTTGAAAAGTGATTTCTTGAGTGTCGTGAGTGGTGGAACGTGACGCCAGAGGTCAATGACCTCTAATTTGACCCCCAATTCCTATGTATCCAGTTTTCTGCATATATTTCCTGAACAGATACTTAAATTTTTACTTCAGGGGTGTCTAATGAAAGATATTAAAAATATCTATCCAACCATACCCATTGTGATGAGATTTGATTATTTTAAAGTCCTCATTTTGGGCGAAAAACTCAAAATTTTCACATTTTTTTCGGATTTTTGTACAAATTGGCCTAAAATAAAACTAATTAAGTTAATAAAACGGATTTGGTTTTTAATACGATTTACACCTCAAAAACTTTCCCATAATATATACTAAAAGATGACCAAAAAGTATGTCGGCAGGTCAAGCCGTAACTGCGCAAAGTCATTGAAAAATCAATAACCTCTAAATTTACATAATTTCCCCTTATATTGGTTTTCCTATAATAAATCTTAAACAGATGCAGTTTTTCACATAATGGACGTCAAATGAAAGATATCACTAATATCTGTCTAATGGTATCCATTGTAAGCAAATTTGGAAAATTTAAAACACTCATTTTGGGTCAAAACCCTCAAATTTTAACATTTTTTCAGAATATAGTACAAATTGGCATGAAATTCAAGAAAAAAATTACAACACTTTTGAGTTTTGCATACGATTCACACCCCAAGACCTTTCCCGCATATACACGAAAAGATGACAAAAAAGTATGTCAGCAGGTCAAGTCGTCCTTCCACAAGGTCACTGAAAGTTCAATGACCCCTATAATCCTATAATTTCCCCTAACATTGATTTCCCTATGATAAATCTTAAAGACACTATACATGTATAACACTGTGGAAACTGGAAGACCCGTTTAAAAAATTGTCGAACTTTGCAATCTGACATATCTGACAGTGTTTGAATGGACAAATAAACACCCTAGAACACAAAAGTTTAGACAGTTATGCTGTCACTAGTGCAATATGTGCAGATACAAATTGGCACATGAATTTTATATCGGGCGATAGGAAATTCTGCAACACAGCATTCTATGGAGAAAAGCTGGAATGGTCTCTAATTGATTTTCACTTTTTTAAAGCACTTAATGAATGTTTTACACTGCAATTTTTTCAGGGCTTCATTTTTAGACTGTATTAAAGACACTAGTAGCATGGGGAATCATGTAGCTCAGATTTTTTAAACTGGAAACATTTTATACAGTGCCTTTAAACAGATACTTGGTTTTTCACATAATGGGTGTCAAATGGAAGGTATTTGTTATATCTGTCCAATGATATCCATTGCGAGGAAATTTGAAACATTTAAAGCCCTCATTGTGGGCCAAAACTATCAAATGTTCACATTTTTCGGATTTTGGTACAAATTGGCCTGAAATTTAAGTTAAAATTTTCTAAAACGATTTGGTTTTGCAAACGATTCACACCTCAAGACTTTTCCCACAATATATACTACAAGATGACCAAGAAAGTATGTCAGCAGGATCTACACCTTAAATACTAAAAGATGAGGAAGTTCATTAGAAGTCTTTCCCATGACCAAAAACACTTCACGCACTGTAACAAGTTTTTAATAAATAATAATTACACTAACACATAATGGCAAACAATATTGTACCCATTGAGTCTGGATCAATGATTTTAGTTTTAATCAACAAAGTTTATGTCATGAAAACATGTAAACATTTTCCTGGTTGAACAAATTCATCGCACCAAAGTCTGATGCCAGTCCAGGACCATGTATTTAAATTGCTCTAACATTGAGGCACATAGGTTATTTTTTTTATTTTTATTTTATTTTATTTCATTTTTTATTTTTTACTTTTATTTATTTATTTATTATTATTATTATTATTTTATTTTATTTTTTTATTTTTATTTATTTTTTTTTGGGGGGGGGGGGGTTCCACTGCATGGGTTTTTGATTTGTTTTGATGCAAGTGATTTCACTAAGATTGGTGTTTGTTCTGTGGTGGTGAGAGCAGATACTGTGATTTAAAGAAATAAGTATAGAAGTCTATATGCACAGGATGGAGTGTTATGTCTTTGAAGTACAATGGTCTCCGCATAATGGGGTAACATTTGAATTCAATTCATTTTCACTTTGGATTTGATTTGTGTTCACGAGAAAAAGTTTTTAAACTACATATAACAAATGCATTAACTGTACAATATACACATAACAGAAGCAACAACAAATAAACTACAACGTGGTTTGAACACCAAATAACCAATAATATCAAAGTGGGTTCCCAAGCGAGATACACCTTTGAATTCTATCACACCAACCCCTTTCATAATTTTATAATATTCCCGTTTACTGGGATACTCCTGATAAATATGTAAAATGTAACAAAACATTTCTTATCATTCACCTCCTCGTTCGAATCTGTGAAATCTCCGTCTTCGTTAGCCTCCCTCTTTATTCAACAAACTACTTTATGACCAATTGGCTGAAAACTGTCTTATAAACTAAAATATGAAATGAATGCAAGGACATGGAACGAAATACATAGATGAGTCAAATAAAAACAATCGTATTATGACAGAATGAAACGGTTTGTGTGTGTATATTTGAAGGTGTAATTCAATATATCCAAAAAATATTTGTCTGTTTGTATTACGATTTGTAAAAAGTTTATTGGAAAAGTTCAAACGTCAGTAATTAGACATATTTTTTCGACAGTTTTCTTGAACAGCAACGTGTAATCTAACCTCTTTTCTTTGGAGTTATACCATAAAAGACAATTTTAACGAAAAATATGAATTTGAATCTTGGATTTAATTTCTGGGGATTTAATTTATTTCTGATATTTCTAATTCAGATAACACAACATGAAAAAATGAAAGGGAACACTTCAGTTTAAAAAATTCAAGTATTGTAAACTAATATTTACTGCATAATGATTTGTTTTTACAATTCCGGAAACTGACGGCCTGTGATATTAAAAGTGGAGTGCCGATATTTATAGTGGAGCAACAGCCCATAAAGTTGAAATACGTGTACATATAAATAACAAGTAACTTTGAGTAAAAGGTTTTATTAGACGTACATGAAATCTCGCGTGGAAGAAGTGAGGGTGTGGAGATAAAGATCAATGATTGCTGATCACCAGGCGCGGTTTTAGAGCAAAAATTTT
>JZLH01S0009437.1:74726-84812 GCA_001188425.1 Eucidaris tribuloides
TTTGTTTGTTTGTTTATTTGTTTGTTTGTTTGCTTGCTTGCTTGCTTGTTCACACACTATCATGTACATCAGTTGTTAAGTTTGACCGTGGGGGGGGGGAATGGGGCGTCTATTGTATTAAACAGTGCCTTTAGTTATTTTTTTTATTTATTCAATATAAAAAAAATGATGGTACATGTCGGAAATATTACGTGATAAACTTGCAATGATAAAACATTTTCACTTAGAAAAAAATTAGTTTGAACCAAGCTTCGGGTTGGATAGCACCGAGTGCGCGTGGCGAAATGTCGTAATTAACTTGACAGATTTAAATTCCTTCATTTGTCATTTTTTACAGTTTGGAAATTGATAGCAAGATCTTATCAAACTTCCCCTATAAGATACCACGATAATTTCATTGTGGTTGGTTAGAGATGAAACGTACTTGTGACTGAATATCTGTGCAGTCTATGGTCAACAAACTGGGAGGTGGGCTGTCAGGGAAGTTCGCAATCCTAGTACATTCAATTGTAACTCGTCCCTTCTGCTCCCCCGGTATACGAGTGTTTGGTGGTGATAATACCGTATATGGGAGGCTATAGTCAAACGTTAGAAATCCTGTTCCCTGGACTTGACTGACATCAGTCGTATCAATCGTCAATGTAGCTCTGGACGTCCGATTTCCAATGAAAGTGTATGATTCGTCAACTGCACACGAAAAATGGAAAATTGTTAATATCAATGTCAGTAAAAATACAAACTAAATTCCGGATAAAGTGTTACAAATCTATCTATATTGTTTCCTCTTAAATATTTAATGAAACTAGCACTTTTCCAATGCATCGCACTACGAGTTTGCCTCTTTGCGAAAGACACGTATTCGTACGCAACTTTCGCCCTGGTTGAATGCTGGCATAAAGTCTCGTTTACACTATGTTCCCGGTGGCCACGGCGGCCCCGTTTGCCCGAAACGTAGTTAACCGTGGGATTTGGGCCATGTTTTACTCCGTATTCAAGTTTTATTACGTCTCGCGAAGTTTTCTTACGATCTATCGCGGTATCCGTGACGGGCCTTGGGAAGAAATAAGCTGCCGAGTCCCGGAGGCTCAAAGACTCACTACGTTCGGCCCGCGGTCTACCACGGATGCCAGTACGTTCCCTTCCGACCCGGCACCTTCTGTTGGGGTCACTTACGTTTTCCACGTTCTGATCAAGGTCTGACACGTTTTTAACGCTCTCTAACGCTTCTACGGATGGAACGTGAACGCTGCTTTGGAGCACGTTTGTGCCCACGGTAAAGAAAGCTTCCCGAGCAATAGCAACAGCAGTGTGTATTAAAGAAATGGTAGAAGTGAAAAAAATATAATTTTGCTATATACAACCTTGTTATGTTTGGTATTTTGACAAAGCTAACAGACCATATATTATTTCAATGAAACTTATTTCATTTCTTGTGGTTTTGTCTAACCTGAGATATGATGAATTTTCTGCACCAAATAAAACAAAATCGCTATTGTACCACTGTACGCGTGTAAATTTTTAAAAAGAAACCAATGAATAGCGTGCAATCATAAAATGGTTCAGTGATCATCACAAACATTATTTCAAGCATTTAGAAGTTATACTGTTCTATATAATTTACATTGAAAAAAAGAAAATTTGCATTAACAAAGGACAAGAAATTGAAATACATGCACGTGGTTCAACATGGAAACAGTGTTAATGTTCAGTCAATGGTACGTGGCCCTTCAAGAGAGGCTTTAGTTGTTGATGGCCTTTCAACATCAAGAAACACAATTAGTATAACATAATTTATCAATAGTGAATGTTTATGGAGTTCACTCATTTTTTTTCGTACTTTACGCTGTTAGGCGTAAGTTGTTTTGATTATTATTTTTAATTACGATTAACACATTGTGTTTCAAAGGTCAAATGCTGATTTTGACCATTAATTCAAAAAGTGGCACAATCGCGATTTTGACCGTCTGAAAAAAAAGGTTTTCATCACTCTTGATTAATGAAAGTAAATTAGATGAAATAAAGTGAATGAGAAAGACTGGTTATTTTTCTTTAATGTGATACCATATACCACAAACTCTGAGAAAATTTAGTACCAAAAAGTATTTTTTTTCCAGATTGTCCCATTCTTGACATAATGTACAGCAAAATACATAGGGGGCCTACTCTGCCACATAATTGAAATTGGCACCCCCCTGTCAAACTTGTTAGAGGTGTGTTTTGAGCTTCAGGGAGATCCGTGTAGTCTCCCCTCCTGCCGGGCCGGCCAGCTTTTATACTCCCTCCCAGACCGCCTTCGCCGTATCAGACCGTATTACATCGCAACGCGCCGTATTCTTTCAGGCTACCATTACAGTCAGAACCGTGACAAATCGCAGCAGAACGTGACAAAACTTGAAAGGAACGTGAAATGTCGGGAAATACATAATCGCGCTACGGACCACCTCTAAGTATTGTTACGGCTTATTACGTACTGTCACGATCTATTGCGTTTACCTCGTTTTACTACGGGCTACCAGGTTTCTCATCGACACCGTGACTACCGTGGCAAATTTTTTGACGGTTAAAAAATCTGACCCGGCATCTACGGCAATCACGGACTGTCACGTTTGCCCAACCCGTTCTACCACGTGGTTTCACGTCTATCCCGTTTTGTCCACGGTGGCCTGAAACGTGGTTGCCGTGGCCGCCGGGAACATAGTGTAAACGCGGTATTAAAAGCTGGAAATAATTTGAAAATACAAGCTTCAAAATGTAAAGATGAGGGGGCGATGGATTTGTACCGTAAAGCAAGAAATTTACTGACTAAGAAAATAAGAATGGCCAAAAGAGACATTTTTTCTGAATAGTTAATAAATGCTTCCAAGTGCACTTCGGCCGAGATTGTATGGACTGTATCAAAACCTTTACTCCCATTGCGGAAAATCGTTAAGAGTACTACTGTTGATACCAACCCGTCATTAGCTAATCAGTTCAACACATCTTTGATAATATTGGGTCTGATTTTCCGTCAGCAATCTGTACTTCTGGTACTACATGCAATGGACCGATTGTGGAAAATAATACCATATAAACATTTTTTACTTTAAATTCCTGCCTCTTGCAGATGACGATGTATTAAAAGCAATCGTGGGAATGAAATCTACAGATGTTTTACAATATATCTCTGTTATTTTTTTTCCAAAATGGCAACTTCTGCAGTTATACCATCGCTAACTTACATGTTTAACAGATCTTTAAACGAAGATATGTTCCCTTGTAAATGGAAACTGTCCAAAATGATACCAAGTTATGAAACCGGCGATAAAACATCCCCAAATAATTACGGGTCGATCTTTATTTTGCCTTCTGTTTCCTAACTTTTAGAAAAACTCATGCAAATGCAACTAGCCTTTAACATAAAAATATTATAATATTCTGTCCGACGTCCAGTCAGGCTTCCGACAGAACCATTTAATCATTTCCACATTAATAAAAGTTACTAAATATTGGCTGCCCGCTATGGATCAACAACAACATACTGCTTCGATAATCACTGATATAAAGCGTTCGACACCGTTGATCCTTCCACATTTTGCTAAAGAAATATAACAAGTATCCGGGTATCAAATGAATGTCTGCCATGCATTGGCGTAGCAGCCGGGGAAGGGGGGGGGGGGGGGTGTGGCAGCGGGGCAGACATAGTTAATGAATTTTCTCCGTGAACAGAACAAGCCAAACACATTTCTTGCCAAATACGGAGAGGAGACAGCAAATGTTAATACTACACTTTAGTTGTGACCTCCATCACCACGATACCCTGATAAAGTCGCATGCAGAGCTAAGAAAGGCGAAAATTAACGTAATTATAGGTTGTGAAATATGAAAGTGAAGTGTCTTCCAAAATCACAAGTTATATGACCTTCACATGTTGAAAAGGTTTATATAGTCATATTTTTCCTTCCAAAGTAATTTTTCTTTCTATTTATATGTTTTATAAGATGTGCGACTTTATCAGGGTGTCGTCGTGACAGGTCATAATTATATTTTTTTACAGAAGGAAGCACGATAATTATTTTTTTTTTCAACCACGAGCTGAAAGCTCTGTTGCAAAACCGGGTCGGAAATCAATTTGTACAGTGGGGCAATTTCATCTCGGTGACGTTTTAATTGAAACAACGATTGATTGATAACACAATTTTCATAAAAGCATATGGAATGCCATCCACCATATTGTCAAATAGGCTATCTGCCACAACACGGGGTTTATGACGGGTTTTCATGACGGCGTAACTGTTTATAGCGGTGCTAAATTACTTCCTTTTTATTATTATTTATAAGGTCAGCTGTTAAACAGGACTTGCATTATTGTGACACGAAACACACGTAACCGGGCCTTTCCCGATTCATCATGTTAAATCAAGCAAATCGGAAGCACATATTGAATTTTGCTGGTTATATCAACATACCAACACACTGGCAATATTTGTCAAACACAACACACACCCGAGGCTCTATTTCGATCTATGTCCTGTATTTTTGGATGTTGTACGATATTCTTCAGAAACTCTGACACATTTCATCGAAAAGTGATGGGTGAAATAACAACAGCAACTACTACATCTAATACTACCACAGCCACTACTACGACTACTACTACTACTACTACTACTACTACTACTACTACTACTAGCTACTACTAAACTACTAACTGCTACTTCTTCTTCTACTACTACTACTACTACTACTACTACTACTACTACTACTACTACTACTACAACAACAACAACTACTACTACTACTACTACTAATAATACTACTACTACTTCTAATACTACTGCTGCTGCTTCTACTACTACTACTACTACTGCTACTACTACTACTACTACTACTACTACTACCACCACCACCACTACTATTTCTACCATTCTATACTATTAACAAGTATACTACAAACACTACTACAAATGCAATTTCTGGTATTGCTGATGTTAAGAATACTGCATCTATTATACTTATACTTTTACTTTCACTTATACATTTACGCCTATCGCGTTCAAGCCTATCATTTACTGACAACAAAGTCGCAATTTCTTCTCGTATCATTTAAGTGAAAAATAAATTTCGTACCTGTATCATACCGCCATCGTCCCTGTGTTTGGCACTGATCAGCGTTAGGACGACAAAGGGAAGTTTCTGTAAGAGAGATAGAATCATATTAATTGATTAACAGAGATTCATCAGTACTTTGCGTATGCGTATGCATATGCAATTAATTAATCAATAAAAATCAGACGATGAATATATACTTCATTGCTTTTATTAATTCGTTGATAATGCATTAAGTACTCGATAGTATGTCTTTTATTTAAATAATTTGATATTTTATCACTGCATTTATTTATCCATCGATTCATTGATTATAATGATTGAGTGACTTTTTAAATCATAAGAATGAAATGGCATAAACATTTAGTTGCGTAATGTTCGTTTTTGTGTTCATACATTGTCTATACATGTTAATCAGGGTTTGTTAATTCAAAAATAAAATGATGTAGGATTTACCGGGAAGGCGCCAGGGTAAAATCTTAGGAGGGACGAAAAATCTGTCATGAAAACTTTGCCCGCCCAAAAAATCCCTAAATTACTATCCAAACTGCAAGCCAAACAGCATCCGACAAGCGAGGGGCAGGGAACCGACGACGAATAAAAGCATTTTTGCTTGTCAAAAAATGAACAAAAAATAAAGGGGAGGGGGTGGCAAAATTTTCGAAAATGGTAAAATCCTCGTTATTTTCATTAGTTTGCAAAAAAATTGGAGGGTCTGCCCCCCTCCCTGTGGCGCCGCCCCTGGGGTTGACTAGTATTTGGATCTTCGGAAAAACGAACCGGTCTGAAAGGCCAACTTCCGAATAACGAAACTTCGTAATAATGATAATTGATAACCACTTCATTCCCTTCACTGGCTACCTCTAAATTACCTTTAACACTGTAGGCAGTTGCCTGGAACCAGAAAGAAGGTCTTACGGGAGAGACTGTCGTAATGGAGGGTATGGTCGCTTCGATTTGTATGGAATGTCCACGGGATAACAAGTTTGACGACTTAATGATTTTTGCGTTGTAATCATGGACCGAGTACAAATCATTATCGGACGTATCTTCTGGTGCATCTCCCAACTCTTGAATACTTAAATCCCCAAACACTGGCCAGGAGGCCTGTTGAAGGCTCACGAGAATTTTCAGCTTTTCGTCGGTTTCAATGTTCCATATTAGCTCCAACAATTGTAGGCCTGTTGGATACCTGAAGTCCCTAGTCTTCCCCTCCTCCAGTCTAATGGAACATGTTGGACCTTCATGGAAATTAAATTGAAACTTAAAGGTAAAACTAAATACATTTTTTTTTATCATATCATCATCATTCGGTCGTCCGTAGACGGAGTGGAAATGTACCAGTAACATGGTTTGCCCATATTACTCTATTTAAACTAGCATCAATTCAAAATTTGTAAGGCCGCTATCTTGCGAAACGATTTCTGGTTTTATCATAAGAACAAGAGAAAATGCAGTTGATAAAAAGGACTCGCTCAAAATCAAAACTAAAAGAATGTGTTGTTAATGGTAAAATTTGATGTGCACCTATCCAAATAGTTGACGACCTCTGCTTCCAACAATCGGTTTCATTAAAGCCATTATTTTCGTTTTGGGTTTTCTGGATAATATAAGGAAACAAAGAGATTGAGTTTAGAAACTTACATACAGCATGTCAGCATGTCTCAAAAAATGTGCAAGTAAAAAGCGCCCTCCTTGTGGATTAAAAAGTACTGTTGTGGCATGTACTTGTATCAACATCAAGGGCAAAGTCTTGGCTTCCAGATGCTGATTGCTTTGTTCAATTTGCTTGTTTTAATCTCGAGATATGTTAACAACATAAAGTTAAAATCACACTTGATAACGACAGGGCTTTATGTGTAAATCAATGACGGCATCAAGTTTATCAAGAGTTCCTTCATGAAATCAAATCTATGAAAATCCTTTTATGCAACTGTTTCTTTTGAAAATTGAATGGAATGTTATACCTAGATACCTGTACAGTACAGCTAAAAATAAAATATTCCTTGTACGATTAGTAATAATTTAACATTATGTCGGCCTTATTGTATGGATCCTGAAGGTGTGATGCACATCACATATGTACATGTACAACCCTCTTCCCTGGTAAGAGTGTCCGAATTGTGATTTTATCCTTTAGTAGTTTAGCTTAACATATCTCGAGATTAAACCAAGCAAATTTAACAGAACAAACGGCATTTAAAAGCTATGATTTAACTCATCATGTAAGCATAACGTGCCAACAGTATTTTTTTTAATCCCAAAGTAGGCCCTCTTAAGAGGGCGCCTTTGACCGTTGCACCATTTATTTTTATTGAGACATGATGTTTATAACAATATGAACCATTTTGCAATTTCGGCATAATATGTTTATCCACGTTGTCTTCTTTTTGATCACTACTACACTACTTTATGAAATACGTACTACAAATTGTCCGCGTAAAATATTCACATCCGGATGTAGCAATCAAAACAGCCTTTAAAAAGTGTATAAACATAATTATACATTGTTCATTAGATTTTGTGTTATTCAGCTGAAATGAAATGAACTTACCAGTGCAGTCTTCTTGCCCTGAAACAATCGTGGTCATATAGACGACCAAAAACGCCACGTTGAGGAGGAACATGATGGATTGGGCAAAGACTTCCATCATATACTCGATGCATTGACGGCGGCAATACACCGCCTAGTTATGATCATAATCCTGATCCGTACACGTATATAGTACATGTACTTGCATGCAGCTCCACTATAATAAACACCAAGTTTATTGTATGGAACTCCCAGTTTAGTTCACAACAAATAACTCGGTCAAAAGCATCAACTATGCCTGAAATGTCAACCATACAGTACAGCTGACTGCGTCTGAAAACAGGTTAGAAAATTCAGGTCGTCGTCGCTGTTACAAGCTACATGTAGATCGAAACTGTGCGACTTAACAGGAAACAATTCCTTTTGAAATATGAAACTTGTGGGGCATATATTACCAGGGAGGTAGGGAGGTGGGAAAGTCCCACCTCCCTGATATTACTACGTACAGAATACTAGAGACATTTCTATACCAGCCTCTGTCATAATCTGCACGCTGCACAGATATGCACCCCGAACTATTCATGACATTTTATATCCTACAGATGACTGCGTCTTAAAACAGGTTAGAAAATTCGGGTCGTCGTCACTGTTACAAGCTCGAACGAAACTGCGCGACTTAACAGGACACAATTCCTTTTGAAATACGAAACTTGTGGGGCAACACTAGATGGGCAATTCCGTGATTAGTTACGTTACACTTTATGACAAACATTGCTCAACATTTGGCTCTTACATGAATATGCTTTCATATTATTTTTCTGTTTTGGTACTGTCAATTCTCTAGACTGGCACCTACTTCTCAATATCAAGCAAAATCATGAGACATGATTCAGTGGGTAATAACAAGAACTTTAATTATGGTTAGTTACGTTACGTAAAGAGGACATGGAAAAAAATGACAAGTCTTTGTCCTCAAAGTATCCTCAACCTGTTTTCAACTGAAACAAATTGTGGTATTCATGCTATTTCTGACATCTTGATAAGTCATTTGATATATAACTTAGAAAAAATCTGTTCATTTTTAACTACAACATCAAAAACATGGTTAGTTACGTTACGGTTAGTTACGTTACATTTTGTCCATCCACACAAATTTGCGTTTATTCATGTCTTTTGCATATTTAGTATGCATATGTGGGGCTTTATTACTTTCACAACAATGAAAAGATGCTATTGGCATGGAAAAAACTGCAGAATAAATGATAGTTTTTCATAAAACTGAGATTTAGTCACACTAGTCCCACATGTGGTATTTCATGTATGGTTCTGATTCTCCTAGAGGGTGCTGTTGAAGACGTAAAATTTAGAGTAGAAATGATGTCCCCCATTGTTTATTCATGATTCATACCCATTCAAACCATTAAAATGTAATATGATTCGAGATAGACCAATTTATATAAATTGTGATTTGTCCAATAATTCACGGAATTGCCCAGATACATAATACTACAGATATGTCTACTCCAGTTGACCTCTATCAATCTGACTGCTGTACAAACTGAGCGCTCTCTCACCTTATGGAATTACAGGTGTAAGATTGTGTTAACAAATCTATACATTTTTTTTATTCTATTGTTGTTGTTGTTTGTTGTTGTTGTTGTTGTTGTGTTTATGTATTTTTGATGAAACTCATGTGCATTTGGAGTCAGAGCTCGCTGTCTGTATAATGTGTGGTAAATACTGATCGAGGGATTAATACATAGTACATACATTATAAGAATATAGAATGCAGGGACTGAAGAAATTTCCTTCTTGCCCATCTGCTCAGAATCTCAGTTTTACGGACACAATAAGGGATACTTAAATGTATTCGAAACCAAAGTATAGTTTTTGGTCGATGAGGTCAAGCTATTACATAATATGGCATTATGACACCAAGCACTGACAGAAAACAAATACGTTTGCAGAAATTATTCAGAACGACATAAATATTTTTTTTTAACGACCAGCGAGAAAATATCGCTAATGTAACTCAACTTTATTGTGGCAAACATGTCGAGCTCATGTTTTTTTTTTAATGGGGGGATGGGGTGTTCTTGTTTCTGTTTTAATGTATTTCTTATGAATGGAGCCGTTGATTTGTAAGGCATTGCTTGATGATATACATGGTAATTAAATGTAAAATACAAAATGAGCATTTTTCGTTTTCACCTTTTTAGCAAAAGAGTACAGTTACAGTCCACTTACTGATACTACTCATGCATTCAATCTCTATTTTGTGGTCGAACTCTGGCCCACATGAGCTTAGAATTCTTTCTCAAAATGTCTGTGTGTGTGTGTGTGTGTGTGTGTGTGTGTGTGTGTGTGCGTCGCGCGTCGTGTGTATGTGTGTGTTGTCGTGTGTGTGTGTGTGTGTGTGTGTGTGTGTGTGTGTGTGTGTGTGTGTGTGTGTGTGTGTGTGTGTGTGT
>JZLH01S0009437.1:86116-103320 GCA_001188425.1 Eucidaris tribuloides
CGTTTCCTAATTTTAGAAAACTCATGCAATGAACTAGATTTAACATTTAAAATATTTAATATTCTGTCCGACGTTCCGTCAGGCTTACGACGAACAATTTATCATTTCCACATTAATAAAGTGGATCTAAAATTTGAGCTGCCCGCTATGGATCAAACACTATGCTTCGATAATCTGATTAAGACGTTCGACACGTGAATCCTTCAATTTTGCTACATGAAATATAACAAGTATCCGGGTATCAAATTGAATGTTGCCACTGCATGGCGTATGCAGCGGGAATGGGGGGGGGGGGGGGGAGTGTGGCAGCGGGCCCATCCCGGGACAGACTAGTTAATCGAATTTTTCTGTGAACGAACAGCCAACACGTTCTGACAAATACGTGTAGAGGAAGACAGCAAATGTTAATATACACTTTAGTTGTTGCCTCCAATCACCACGTACCTAGATAATGGTCGCATGCAGAGCTAAGAAGGGAAAATAGTAATTATGGTTGTGAATATGAAAGTGAAGTGTCTTCCAAATCACAAGGTATTATTGACCTTTCACATGTTGAAGGTTTATATAGTATATTTTTCTTCAAAAGTAATTTTTTTATTATTGTTTTATAAGATGTGGACTTTATCAGCGGTGTCGTTCACGTGACAGGTCTAATTATATTTTTTTACAGAGGAGCCGATTTTTTTTTTTTTTAACACGAGCTGAAAGCTTGGTTGAAACCGAGGTCGGTATCATTTGTACAGTGGTGGCATTTCATCTCGGTGACGTTTTAATTAGAAACACACGCATTTAATTGTACACACTTTTCATAAGCATGATGGAATGCTCCCCTTTGTCAAATATGGCTCATTGCACACACGGGTTTATGACGGGTTTTCATGACGGAGTAACTGTTTAGCAAGGTGCTAAATTACTTCCTTTTTATTATTATTTATAGGTAGCTGTTAACGGCTTGCATTATTGTGAACGAACCACGGTTAACGGGCTTTTCCGATTCATATGTTAAATCAAGCCAATCGGAAGACTATTGATTTGTGGTTTATATCAATACATGGCAATATATTTGTAAAAACCAAACAACACACGAGGCTCTTTTCGATCTATTGTCTGTATTTTTGGATGTTTGATACGATATTTCGAAACTTGAACATTTCATCGAAAGTGATGGGTGAAATAACAACAGCAATACTATCTATACTACCACGCACTATAATCAGACTACTATCTACGTTACTATCTATACTACTACTACTACTCTAGCTACTACTAACTATAACTGTACTTTTCTTCTACTACTTATACTACTACTACTTACTATACTACTACTACTATACTCACTACACAACAAAAACTACTATATTACTATACTTATATTACTACTTTAATATTACTGCTGCATGCTTTATTATACTATACTATGTCTATAACTACTATACTATACTACTCTACCCACCACACCATATATTTTACATTCTATATATTACCAGTTATACTACAAAACACTACTCATGCAATTTCTGGTATTGCTGATGTTATAGATCCTTGAATTTTATATTTATTTACTTTCACTTTATTTACGCCTATCGGTTAGACTATCATTACTGACACAAGTCGCATTCTTCTCGTATCATTTTAAGTGAAAAATAAATTTCGTACCTGTTGCTACGCCATCGTCCTGTGTTTGGCACTGATCTGCGTTAGGACGACAAAGGGAGTTTCTGTAAGAGGATTAGAATCATATTAATTGATTACAGAGATTCATCGTACTTTTGCGTATGGTAGCATATGCAATTAACTTAGATCATATCAGACGATGGATATTACTTATTGCTTTTGATTAATTCCGTTTGATAATGCTTAAGGTACTCGCTAGTATGTCTTTTATTTAAATAATTTGATTTTTATCACTGCTTATTTATCATCGATTCATTGATTATTGATTTGAGTGACTTTTTTAAATACATGATATGATATGGCATAACATTTTTAGTTAGCTCGTAAATGTTCGTTTTTTGTGTTCATACATTGTTATTAATGTTAATCAGGGTTTGGTAATTCAAAATTAAATGATGTAGGATTTACGGGAAGGCGCCAGGGTAAAATCTTTAGGATGGCGAAATCTGTCATGAAACTTTGACCCTGCAAAATCCTATATTACTATTCAACTGCAGCCAACGATCCGACACGAGGGGCGGGAACGGACGGAACATAAAGCATTTTTTGCTTGTCAAAAAATGAACAAAATAAAGGGGAGGGGTTGGCAGATTTCGAAATTGGTAAAATCTTCGTTATTTTCATTAGTTTCAAAAAAATTGGAGCGCGTTGCCCCTCCGTGTGGCGCCGCCCTGGTTGCTAGTATTTGGAATTTCGGAAACGACGTGTCTGAAAAGGCAATTCCGAATACGATAACTTTCGTATAATGATATTGATAACACTTTTCCCTTCATGAGCTACCTCTAATTACCTTTACACTGTAGGCGTTGCTGGAACCAGAAAGAAGGTTTACGGGAGACGTCGTAATGGAGGTGTTATGGTTCGGCTTCGATTTTGTATGGATTGTCCAGGGATAACAAGTTTGAGATTAATGATTTTTTGCGTTGTATATGGACGAGTACAAATATTATTCGGAGACGTATCTTCTGGTGCATCTCTCCAATCTTGAATACTTAAATCCCAACACTGGCCAGGAGGGCTGTTGAAAGGCTCACGAGATTTTCATCTTTGCGTCGGTTTAATGTTCCATATTGACTCAAAATTGTAGGACTGTTGGATACCTGAAGTCCCTAGTTTCCCTCTCGCAGTTATGGACACATGTTGGACTTATGGAAATTAAATTGAAACTTAAAGGTAAAATAAATACATTTTTTTTTATCATATCATCATCATTTCGGTGTGTCCGTGGACGGAAGTGGAAGTGTACAGTAACATGTTTGGCCCATAATTACTCTATTTAAACTAGAATCATTTCAAAATTTGTTAAGGTCCGCTATCTTGCGAAACGATTCTGTTTTATATAAGACAAGAGAAAATGCAGTTGATAAATAGGACTCGCTCAAATCAAAACTAAAGAATGGTGTTTTATGGTAAAATTTGATGGTGCACCTATCCAATAGTGACGACTCTGCTTCCAACAATCGGTTTTCATTAAAGCATTATTTTCGTTTTTGGTTTCTTCGGCTAATTAAGGGGGAACAAGAGATGAGTTTAGAATTTACATACAGATGTCAGACATGTCTTCAAAAAATGTGCAAGTAAAGCGCCTCTTGTTCGGATTAAAAAGTACTGTATGTTGGATGTACTTGTATAAATCAAGGGCAGTCTTGGTTCCGATGTGATTGTTTGTTAATTTGCTTGTTTTAATTTTCTTTTCGGGAGATATGTTAAACTAAGTTTAAATCACCACTTGATAACGACGGCTTTTATGTGTAAATCAATGACGGCATCAAGTTATATCAGAGTTCTTCATGAAATCAAATCTTGAATCTTTTATGCGCACTGTTTCTTTTGAATTGAATGAGAATGTTATACTAGATTACCTGTACAGTACAGCTAAAATAATATTCATTGTACGATTAGAATAATTTAATTATTGTCGCTTATTGTATGAGATCCTGAAGGTGTGGATGCAATCACTATGTATGTACACCCTCTTCCCTGGTAAGAGTGTCGATTTGTGATTTTTCCTTTAGTAGTTGAGTGTTTAGTTAACATATCTCGAGGATTAAACCAGCAAATTCTTAACAGAACAAACGGATTTAAGCTATGATTTAACTATATGTAAGATACGTGCACAGTAATTATTTTTTTATCCCAATAAGTAGGCTCTTAGAGGGAGCCTTTGACTCGTTGCCATTTTTTTTATATTGAGGAATGATGTTTATAACATATGAACATTTTTGATTTCCGGATAATATGTTTATCACGGTTGTTTTCTTTTGATACTTACTACACTACTTTATGAATGTACTAATTGTCCGGTAAAATATTTCACATCCGATGTGGCAATCAAAACAGCCTTTAAAAAGTTATATAACATATTGTATACATTTGTTCATTAGATTTTGTGTTTATTCAGCTGAAATGAAATGAACTTACGTGCAGTTTCTTGCCTAGAACAATCGTGGTCATATAGACACCAAAAAGCCACGTTGGGAGGAACATGATGGATTGGGCAGATTCCATTCATAATATCGATGCATTGACGGCGGCATACCGGCTAGTTATGATATAATCCTGATCCGTAAGTATATAGTACTGTATTGCTGCAGGCTCACTATATAAACACAAGTTTATTGTATGGAACTCGCCAGTTTTAGTTCACAACAATAACTCAGGGTCAGGTCAAGCATCACTATGCCTGAAATGTCAAATACAGTACAGCTGACTGTATTGAAAACAGGTTTTAGAATTCATGGTCGTTCGTTCGCTGTTACAGCTACATGTAGATCGAACTGCTGCGACCTTAAAGAAAACATTGCTTTTTGAAGTTATGAACTGGCGGGCATATTTACACGGGAGCGTAGGGCAGGTGGAAGTCCACCTCCCTGTATTACTAACGTACAGAATACTTAGAGAACTTTCTATACCAGCCTCTGTCCATAATCTGACGCTGCAGATATGCACCCGAACTATTCATTGACATTTATATCTACAGATGAACTTGGTCTTAAACAGGGTTAGTAAATTCAGGGTCGTCGTCACTTGTTACAAGCTCGAACGAAACTGCGCGACTTAACAGGACACATTCTTTGGAAATACAACTTGTGGGGCAACTGATGGGCATTCCGTGATTAGTTACGTTACATTATGACACAAATTGCTCAACCATTTGGCTCTTACCATGATATGGATTCATATTATTTTTCTGTTTGGTACTGTCCATTCTCTAGCTGGACTACTTCTTCATATTACAGCAAAATCATGAGAATGATTCACGTGCGGTGCATTAACAGAACTTTATTAATGGTTAGTTACGTTACGTAAGAGGACATTGGAAAAAAATGACAAGTTTGTGTCTCAAGATATCTCAACTGTTTTCAACTGAAACAAATTGTGGTATTCATGCTATTTCTGACATCTTGATAGTCATTTGTATATATATTTTGATTAAAATTTTTCATTTTTACTACAACATCAAAAACATGGTTAGTTTACGTTAGGTTAGTTAGTCATTTTGTCCATCCACCAATTTGCGTATATATTCATGTCTTTTGCATATTTTAGTATGATATGTGGGGCTTTATTACTTTCACAGATGAAGAAGGGACTATTGGCATGGAAAAAACTGCAGAATAATGATGTTTTTCATAAAACTGAGATTTAGTACACTAGTCCACATGTGGTATTTCATGATGCGTTCTGATTCTCTAGAGGTGTACTGTTGAATACGTAAAATTTGAAGGTAGAAATGATGTTCCCCATTGTTTTTCATGATTATACATTCAACTATTAAAAAATGTAATATGTTTCGAGAATAGAGCCAATTTATATAAATTTGTGATTTGTCCAAAATTCACGAATTGCCCAGATACATATATCAGATATGTCTACTCATTTCCTCTATCAATTGGACTGCTGTAAATACTGAGCGCTCTCTCACTTATTGATTACAGGTGTAATTTGTGTTAAACAATCTATACATTTTTTTTATTTATTGTTGTTGTTGTTTGTTGTTGTTGTTGTTGTTGATGTTTATGTAATTTTTGATTGAAACTCATTGTGACATTTGGAGTCAGAGCTCGTGTTGCTTATGTGTGGTATACTGATCGAGGATTATATAGTCATACATTTAAGAATATGAGAATGCAGAAGACTGTACAGAATTTCTTCTTGGCCCATCTGCTCGAATCTTCAGTTTACGGACACATTAAGGGATACTTAATGTATTTCGAACAATAGTAAGTTTTGGTTCGATGATGGTAAGTATTAAATAATATGGATTATGCACAAGCATGACGAGAAGAACCAACAAAAAAAAAAAAAAAAAAAAAAAAAAGGAAAAAAAAAAAAAAATACAAATCCATTTGCAGAATTATGTCAGAAACGACATATATTTTTTTTTAACGACCAGCGAGAATATCGCTAATGTAACTCAATTATTGTGAAAATGATCAAGCGCTCATGTTTTTTTTGTTTTAATGGGGGTGGGCTGTTATGTTTTCTGTTTAATGTATTTTTAGATGGAGCGTTGATTTGTAAAGGCATTGCTGATGATATACTGGTATTAAATGTAAAATACAAAATGAGCATTATTTCGTTTTCACTTTTTAGCTAAGAGTACAGTTACAGTCCTTATCTGATACTACTATGCATTTGATCTATATTTTGTGGTTCAACTCTGGCCCATGGCTTTAGTAATTCTTTCTCAAATTGTCTGTGTGTGTGTGTTGTGTTGGTGTGTGTGTGTGTGTTGTGCTCGCTGCTGCGTGTGTTTGTGTGTTTGTCTGTCGTGTGTGTGTGATGTGATTGTGTGTGTGATGGTGTGTGATGGTTGGATGTGTGTGTGTGTATGTGTGTTGTTGTTGTGTGTGTGTGTGTGTGTGTGATGTGTGTGTGTGGTGTGTGTGTGCTCGTGTGATGTGTGTGTGTGTGTGTGTGTGTGTGTGTGTGTGTGTGTGTGTGTGTGTGTGTGTGTGTGTGTGTGTGTGTGTGTGTGTGTGTGTGTAATTATGGGCCTCAATCTGAAATGTATCTAACGTGTGGCATGGTATTCTACTGAATGTTATAGATCGCCTGGTAGAAATTGGAAAAAGAGTTTAATTCCAGTAGATCTAGCTTGACAGCAAGTAGCTTAAATACGCTATACCAACCCGTATTTGTGCATACAGCCCCGCTGCCAGGTTCATGAAGGACGCACCGATTCGTAACTCTTTCAAATACATGTTCATGCACTGTAACTATGCTTGGCCACTCAATCGGAGGTCATACTAAATCGATGCTTTCTTTTTTCATTTTTTCGGTATTTTTTATTTCATTTTGAACGTATACAATAACCAGGATATACAGATGTTGACAATCAATGCACGCAAATGAAAACGTGTTAACGAGTCGCACAATTGTTATGGTCCACCGCGTTCACTCCATTTTCAAATAGGACATCAAAAAATGTCAAACAGATATTATCATATTATGAAAGCATTTGTTACATATTTGTTATTCTTCCACAAGTTGTGACGTTAAGGGTTGAGACTCGTATAAGAAATGTTGTGGAATTTGATCACCACTTTTAGCAGAATATTACTTGATATTTATGATGGTAAGGCCAACAGGGGCGTCGATCCTGGAGTGGCAAGGGGGGTGGGAGAGGATATATTGGGGCCAAACATATCGATCCCCCCCCCCCAAAAAAAAGAAATAATTTTGAGAACTTGAAAAAAAAAATATGTATGGCAACGATAATGCTTCAGAAGCATTAAAAAGCATTATAAAACCATTACGCTTAAAATATTATTAAACATAAAAAAATTCAGGTTTTCGGGGCATTTCTCGCCCAAAATTCCGTATTGTTATTCGCGCTCGCAGAGCGTGCCGAAAATTGTCGACATTTTTTTTTTTACCCCCCNCCCCCATGCGAAACATGGATCGACACCACTGAAAGCCCATATGTGGCGTGTTCACTGGTTTTGTGTTTTGATTTTTTCCGAATCTCAGAATTCCAAAACACACTATACAAGCTAGCGTTGGTAATGTGCACTCTTTATACCAAAGGCAAATGGGAAAATGATGGTAATTCACAGAGATTTGTAACAAACACACACAAACACACACACACACACACACACACACACACACACACACACACACACACACACACACACACACACACACACACACACACACACACACACACACACACACACACACACACACACACACACACACACACACACACACACATTGACACACACATACACGCATACAGACAAACGCAGACATACACACACAGCCAACACAAACAAATCCTTATCACTGGGCGAACCAAATGAATTAACAAATACGAAACTTGTAATAAATGTAAATTTAATGACATTGATAAGCTATAATATTCCAACACCCGTTCAATACACCCTTTCATGTTTCCTTAAAGGGAGAAGGCACCAGCAACTAACAGGCATAAGTTAAGAAATAAAGAATTATGGTATATGGTGATAAATACAGCCTAAATAAGGGCTATTGTGCGACACTCACACTTAGCAAGGCCCTATAAATTAGTTAATTTGTGTTTATTTTATGTCTTTGCAAGCCTTGTCTTAAGATAAACTTGCAGAAACAGTCATAGGGGGGAGGAGCTTATCGATTCAAACAGTGCATACATTACTGCGGCGTGACTAACACACGTCGGATGGCATGCATCGGTCATGCTTGGTCAGTTTCAGCAATGTATACGTGCGATCTGATTGGTTGGGAAGAACTCAAATGTTTTCTTAACTTATGCCTGTTAGTTGCCGGTGCCTTTCCCTTTAAATCTTTGTTTTCATTCACCCTAAAATAGATGTTCCTTTACAATTCCCCGACGAAAATACACTATTGAAACTTGGAACTATGTTTAGAAACCCAACATGAAATAAAGAGGCATATAGGAAACAAATACGTTTCAATCATGAGTTCAAATTTCTGCGTAGGATTTGTCTGTCTGTATACTAATAGTGTCAAAACTTTTTTTTTTTTTTTTTTTGGGGGGGGGGGTATATTGACGAAAAAATACTGATGTAATTTAACACGTTTCAAACATCAAAGCAAACATAAATATACCTGTACTACTCACTGGTGGGTGAAAGGATTGCTCTGCTGCCAAAGGAAGCTGGGCTCTTAGTTTTCAGCGACAGTTCTTTAATAGATTAAGAAATATTTTTAAAAAAATGTGAAAGTGTTTGAAAGTAGAAGGGGTCCAATTAACAACAAATTATTAAACAATAAATTTACTTGATCTTACGAAAACGTCAAATATATTGCAACTCTTTTTGTTATTTCCATGTGTATGTAAAACCCTGACTTTCATGTAATATGTAATATGCATAGCCCGTGAGCGTGGCTCAATATTCACTTGCTATTTGCCAATTCGGAATGGGGTTGTCAATCAAGACTGTATTATAGCAAACATCATTAAGAGAGTACAGTATATATCTATAAGGTGTGAAACTGTGGGAAAAATAAGTGTCACAAATCTCTCTGAATTTTCAAAATGAGTGTTCCAAATATACGAGAGATTTATGAACAAGATATCGGCTCACCGGGATAGTATATTATAGGAATATAAATATGAAATATGAGATTAAGGGCTGTGAGAAAAATTAGGGTCGCAAATCTTGCTGAATTGTTAAAATGAATGTTCAAAATGTGTGAGAGATTTGAGGACCAGAAATCTGCTCATTAATAGAACGTTTGCCTTCTTCTGAACCAGTTGGCGTACCATTTGGTCGCTTAATCGGCGAAGGGTGGGTAAGATCTCTTCAGAAAAGTTTGAAGTTGGTTATTTTCCGGGTCTCTTTCAGTTCCGGATCTTCATATTATGCGATAGTGTCATCGTTTACGTTCTCCAGGTTATGATACGGATGGTAGTCGCGCCTACGTATTTTTCCCAGTCCAACACATTTGCCGGAATTTGATAATCATGGAAATCCGATTTCTCCATTTCATTTTGGATTTGTTTGGGTTTCACTTTAAAGACAGTACATAACATTGTGGAAGACCCATTTAAACAAATTTTGAATTTTGCTATCTCACAAATCTGACAGTGTTTGAATGGACAAGTAAACACCCTAAAGCAAACACATTCAGACAGTAATGCTGTCATTTGTAAAATATATACAGATAAAAATTGGTACATGAATTATTCTCGGCCGATGAAAATTCTGCAACACAGAGTGGTCTCGCAATGATTTCCACTTTTTGAAAGTACTGAATAATCATTTTGAAATGTAATTTTTTTCAGTGCTTCGTTTTTATATCATCGTAACTTGGAAAATCATGTAGCTCACTACTTTTTAAATGGAAATATTGTTATTACGATGCCTTTAAGGTTTTCATAACCATGGTCGGAATCAGCATAAACATCAGTCTTTGGTATGTCGCTGGTGCCCAGGGTGGACCTATCTGTTGGGACCATGTACAGATTATCTTCTTCATTTGTTACCGGTTCCAAGTATTCATGGTACTCCGACTCTTCTGCAAGGTTTCCATCTCGTGGAGGAACATACTTTGAGTCATCAAAGAGATTGTCTTCTGCAGTATTTGTCTTATTGTTGGGAGCCCTCCGTCGAACAGAATTGATGTCTTGATACACATGGTCCTCTTCCAAGGGACTCGCAGTCGCTTTCGACTGACCCTTCCCATGGTTTGAATCCTGCGGCCACCCTTGCCTGTTACCTGCTGATTTCCCCGTAGATACAACATTTAAGGAGCGATATTCCCCTTCCCCCTTTGCTTTACAAGCGTCCAATTCCATATAGCCATTTTCCAAGTTAATTGTACCCGGACCAGACATAGGTCCCGAGGGAGTATTGCATTGCAAAATATTTGTTGTAGATATCAGGTCTGGCATCGGTGGTCTGCTTTCGTTCGATGAGAAGGCAGGATTGACGTAGTCGTTTGTGGTGCTGTCCTTATTTGATTTTGGAGTTCCGCCTTGATTTTGATTCCTGTTGAAAAAAAAAGAATCCACACATGATCCTGATTTGTGTGTCAAGTCTGCAAAAAAAATACTTCATTTTAAAGATTTGTTATTCCATGAACAATTGTAAGCCATACGGCTGGAAGATGTGTAGAGAAGAAAGGGTACATTCTATTTTGTTCTTTATTGTGCTCGTAATGCAGTCAATTGGCTGAAAATGAGGAGCAACATGATCGAGAAAAACGTTTTATTTAAAAGGGCATATGAGGAAGGGAATTTGGTGATTACAATTTGAAAAAAAAAAACAGAGTTTACCACCACGTTTATCGAGCAGGTAAAGACAAGTCTATTTGCTACTACTCTGTTTTCCGCAATTTCCTAAATGCATGTATTTTGATTTTAAGTCTTGACATTTTAAATCCATTAAAGGTATTGGCTAACATTTACCATAGTTAACAAAATCTGAGCTACATGATTCCCCATGCTACCATTGTCTTTGATAAGGTCTACAAATGACACCCTGAAAAAAAAATTGCATTTCAAAATGATTATTTAGTGCTTTAAAAAAGTGAAAATCGTAAGTTGATCGGATTCACCTACCCATTTTCTCCCATGGATTTATTGTGTATACACCTACGCTATTTAAACTCGCCCCGAGTTTTAATTGTTTATTCATGCATAACTTGCCATTGGCAGTGTAACTTTCCAAACTTTTTTTTTATTCTAGGGTGTTTATTTGTCCATATGAACACTACTATGTAGTTCAGATATCAAAATTTGACTATTTTTTTTTTAATTGAAGCTCCACAATGTTAGCCTATCACTTTACAACAATGACACGTACTCTATGTACTTAAGAAATAAAAAGCTATGGATTGTAAAGTTCATTGCTAAAGAAAGGCTCACGAAAATGATGTATTTACTGTACCTATGTCGCCGATACATGAAAACGCCCAGTGCAGAGAACGCAAGCACGACCAACAGCACAATGACGACAGCCACTGGAATAACTGTAAATGTATCACTGTCACCTTTTTAATCAAATAAAAAGAATAAAGAATGCTACTTTGAATAATGTAGAAGATGTGGCAAGTTTATTTACAAGCTTGTTATTTTAGCAGTGGAGTGCAAAGGAATTTGGAATTGGGGGAGCCAGGAAAGAAGCCCCCTCATAGCAAGGTCCAAGAGCTCGCCTTAGAGACCCTGGCGAGGTGTGCAGGGACAGGGCCCCATGCCGGGTGTCTAGCGAGTGGAGCCCCGGACGATTTTTATTTTAAATTATTCAAAATCTTCAAACTTCCCATTTTGATTAAAGCACTAATTCCGAGAATTACGGACTGATTCCCACAGGATCCAGTCAAAGCTATAGGCCTGAACTGCACGAATTTCGGCATGCGACCACCGATAACTAATCAGCACTATCACTCGAAGTTCCCTCAACTGAACCCCCCCCCCCCCTTGCGCACGGCGCTGTATTTTTGGTTCAACTTTCCGTAAGTCTATAAGTGTTCGTTTATTGTATGTTTGTAGACGTAGAACCCAACTGGTGGATACAGAGTGTTTGGGCAACTTGGTTTCTTCAAGGAGGTTGCAAAATGGAGTCTAAAGTCATGTGATAACCTTTAAACAATGGATTCTTACATGAAGCATTATTGTTACTGTGCGATCACTCGAAAACCTGCACCATGTTACAACCTAATGAAACTAAGTTGGCCAAACATTCTCTATGAACGGCTCGGCGAAGAACAAAATTACATCCCCTCCTTTAGTATAAATCAACGTAAATGGCTGCAAAATCACATACAAGGTATTCGAAATGGTTCCACATCGATCAATTCTATGAAATTCTGCGAATGGGTCAACTATTGTTGTATCAATCAATCTATCGTACACACATATGCACACAGAAACACTCACATGCACACACAAACAAACACACACAAAGATACACACACGCGCGCGCGCACGCATGCACATGCATCTGTATTTAGAGAAAGTACACTTTCCGTGTCATTGTGCAGTTTGACGAAATTACTTTATTTTTCTAAACACATCCTTACCCCGTTGATCATCTTTAAACTTTGCAGAGACATCTCTGGTAGTAAGGATCCCTGGAGTGTTCGATAGACCCCGACTTGTCGATGATATTGTGGATATGGCAATGGGCTCTTAAGGAGAACATAAAGATTGAACATTACAAATGAAATTAAAGATTTTATTTATTTTTTTTTACAGATTATGCTTTTTTGACCCGTCACCACGATACCCCGATAAAGTCGCACAATCCAAAGTTAAGGAAAGTGCTACATATTCTAGTTATGTGATTATGATTTTGATGATGTATAGTATAAAAATCATTAAGTGTCCTAAGAAATCAAAAGTTGTTTGACCTTCACATGTGGCAAAAGTTGGAATTTCTGACTTGTCCTATGAAACATAAACACAGGAAGAAAAAATACTTTGGGGGGGGGATATAAATATTCAAACGTCTGCAACATACATGACATATGATGGTCACAAAACTGTTAATTTTTAGGACGCTTCACTTTTATACTTCATATCATAATTACGATATTTGGCACTTTCCTTATTCTTGGATTGTGCGAGTTTTTCAGGGTATCGTGATGTCGGGTTCGCTTATTTATCACTTAAAGTATTTTTATTCCTATAATCATGTTTCATAAGATCTACGACGGTATGACGGTGATAGGTCTCATCTTATAGACGTGTTCACTGGAGTGATGGCGAATGATTATGACATAATTATGACGACGTTGACTACAAGAATTATGGTGGTGATAATGCCGAAGATGTAGATGAAATAGACGATGATGACAGGAGACTGTGATGAAAACAGTTACAAAAATGTTAGGATGTTTCATTCTCGACAATAAGTCACGACACATGACTAAAACAAATTCCAAAAGACATACTCTATAAATTCATTAATAAATTAACGTGATCTGCATATTTTATAACAAAATGCGAATGGCGTCATTTTTTTTTATTTTAGCATTTTTACTCGGAATGCACCATAATCTTCAGTTCATGTGGTAACAGTAACATGATGGATGGTGACATCAGACCTTGCACTTTTGTCTTCGATATTCTCTTGCTCGTCATGAATCCTTTGTAGTTGGAAATAATATCCGATATGTTCATACAATTATGTAAGATAATTATGCTCATATAAAGGCAGTGTTTGATATGGAAAGAGTACCCTTTTTTCATGAGTACATATTTACCGTCTGTTGCTGGTGGTTTTTCATAGAGAGAAATATCATCAATTCTTATCCTGGTCCGTTGTGAGCCTCTGATCCCAATAAATCGTATCTGTGCATTGTGTGAGTAATAAAGATTTATGTGTGCAGCATGAGATAAAATCAATCTTTCCTTGGAAAGTTAACCTCTTACTTGACAAATTCGCAGTTAAAATGGTGGTCCGAGAGTATAGGGTCATTATAACCATAAGATTGCATTGGTGTCTTAAAGCAGTTGTGAGGACAATCGATAATGTTGCTGAAAATCCAAGTGCACGAATTTTTTATTGAACAGATTTGAATCATATTCAAAATAATGCACTTATTTGGATAATTATAAGCCAAAATCAATGTTATTTTATCAATAATTTGACTCCTTAATTGGTTTCAATAAAAACACGAAGGGGAGATTTCCCCCTCCCCACTTGCCTCAGGCATTTATTAGAAATAATTTTAGTTGTATCGTTCATTGGTACCAAATCTTTCCAAACCAGAACCATTGATTTCCATCATTACATACAAGTTGTAGAAAACGTGTGAAGATGATTTTTTATACATAAAACCGCAATACTACTGGTGCTCCACTAATAAATATACTACTATACTACTACTACGACGACGACGACGACGACTATACTACTACTACTACTACTACTACTACTACTACTACTACTACTACCACTTTGACTATACTACTACTGCTACTACTACTACTACTACTACTACTACTACTACTACTACTACCACTTTGACTATACTGCTACTGCTACTACTACTACTACTACTACTACCACTTGACTATACTACTACTGCTACTGTCTACTACTACTACTACTACTACTACTACTACCTATTTCGACTATACTACTACTACTACTACTACTACTACTACTACTACTACTACTACTACTACTACTACTACTACTACTACTACTACTACTTCTATTACCAATTCGACAACTTTTATCTAACTGCGTTCCAGGGGCGTCGATCCATGTTTCGGTGGTTTTTTTTGGGAGGCGGGGGGGGGGGGCAAAAGTGACAAAAATGTCCAAAATTTTCGGCGCCCTCCACGTCGAAAATTGTAATAAAGAATTTTGCGCGGGAAGCGCGAAGAAAAATCAACAATTTTGTATATTTAACGGTATTCTTATATCACGTTTAGTGGTTTTATAGTGCTTTCTATTTTTTTAAATATATATTTGCATTGCATATCATGAATTTTTGCAGTTGTCGATATTATGGGGGGAATTCCTTTTGACAACTTTCTGAAATATTTTGTTTTGTTCTCTATCGTTTAAAAGAAATTGTAACAATTATTACCAAAACTAACTTCGTATTTTCAATCCTAAATATAGTTATGGTTGATCGACATTTTCTCAGCAATCATTTAGCATTGTCTAACATCATACCAAACAGAAATTGTGTATTATGGCGTTAGTTTTTTTTTTTTTTTTTTTGGGGGGGGGTTGTTTGTTTGTTTGTTTGTTTGTGTTTTTTTTTCACATCAGCACTAGGTTAATATTGCTATTACCTATCGGAATGCCGGGGTTTACATTTCGAGTATTGTATGAAAAATGGCAAAGATTAAGATCATGCATTTTTAGGGTATTTAAAGAATGTAAAGGTCTATCTAAACATGCATACATATACATATATACTTTATCTTTACATTTTCTGGCACTACATGGTCTTTAACGGCGGCATTCTTGTTATATTAGATTCTGTATCTTTGCTGGATTTTCTTACTTGAATTATATCTGGACATGAGATATTGATATCCATGTTGTACCACCTCTGATTGTTTTGGGCGATAGAGAAAATAACTTCTCCGTCTTCACATGCTGTGACGTTGAGCAGTCCATTTCTTGTTCTTGGGGCACGTGTTCTTGACATATAACGGAAAGACAGCGTTCCCCTGTTTGAGGTGAAGTTATATGGAATAGTGCATGCTGCCGTGTCGCCTTCTACGCTCTCACCATTGTCAATATCGGCAATGAAAAGTCCTGTCAATGTCAAAAGCATACGAATGTAGTTCAATAGATAAATCATTTACACAACCTTTTTTTTTCGTGGTGCAATTAAAAATAGTATCACAGAAACGGATTTTCATTCACAAAGACAGACAGACATACTTACACACACATAAAACAAACACAGTCATACACACACAAACACACACACATAAGTACATACAAATAAAAACAACACAGTTATACACACAAACACACACATATACGTACATACACATAAAAACAAACACACACGCACACACACACACACACACACACACAATCACACACACACACACACACACACACACACACACACACACACACACACACACACACACACACACACACACACACACACACACACACACACACACACACACACACACACACACACACACACACACACACACACACACACACACACAACGAGTTCCACTGGTACTCAAACTCCAAGACCCGTATTTACAAATTCCACAATAGTAGCTGCTGTACAGTTTGAAAGGAATTTGGTTGTCGGGGAGATATAAAATATGTCTAAACTTACTAGTGTATATACACAATTATACGCACATGTACATGTATACAGTGTATTAATATAATGTGTACTTAATGCTATTTGTCTATATTTTGATGAAAAAAATGAAACTCGGATACTCACGGAAATTCCGAAACCAATCTCTTTCGTCGGAGATACTTTGCTGCATGTTGCAATCATCTTGCTCGAAATCGCACGCCCAGTCTGTCGCAAGAGAACAACCATAACACAATCATGTTGTATTTTATGTTGTCAGGCTACTGAGCCATCAAAACTGAATCGAGCAGCCAGGCTAATAGAGAGACTGATCTATGCAGCTTAATCGTAGATCTGTTATCAAATGAACAGAACTTACTCCCAACCCGCCACTGACGGAATGATGATTATCCCTCCCCCATAAAAAGTCATTTTGGCAGACTCTCACCCCCCCCCCCTTTTGGGGGCTTTTATTCAACCTAATCATTCACAAAACCAGTCGCTGGGATCTCCCATTATTCATAAACGTGTGTTTACTTCCGAAGAACAAACCATGATTGCTCACTGATCACGTTTCTCTTGAATCAGTGTTTCTACCCACACCCAGGTAAGTGTTTTCGAGGATGGAAATAGCTCATCTAGGGGCGTTGATCCATGTTTCGGATTGGGGAGGGGGTGGTGGGGGTTGGGTATAAGTGGAAAAAGTCCAAATTTTCGGCGCGTTCCGCGCTCCAAATTTTAATACAGAATTTTTGCGCGCAAAATTGACAATTTTGTGTGTTTGATAGTATTTTTATGCCATGTTCAAT
>JZLH01S0009437.1:103843-117027 GCA_001188425.1 Eucidaris tribuloides
CTATGTACAATCGTGTATAGACGACAGCAAAACACAAGCCATACCGTTGCAAGCATTATGCATGCATTTACCCTGTTTTACGTGATGAGATCATCAGGTGATATGAATTGTTTCTGCGAAATTGCTGGCTTAGTACTTTTGAAGGTGATATACTTAAAAAGTTAAAATCGAAAAGTATACTAAAGAAATAAAACAGTACCTGGATCTTGGCTGAAACAGCTGACAATCAGGACAAAAAACTCACTGCGTAGGCAACTCTTCTCGTAAACCATTCCGCCATTATTCGGAATCCCTACTAAACTTCATCAACAAGGTATGCCCATTGGAATTCCATCCAAATCAGTGACCATTAATGGCTTCAATTGATTCGACACGGTCGATGACACAATAATGGGAAACCAGATTGATGTTGTTTTCGTTTACGACTAGAAAAGTGAGCTGTGATCGGTACACCGTAGAATTTACCAGTAGAACATAGAATTTGCTGGAATTTTATCCCAAATTAGTGACCATTACCTTCATGCCACTACTGACTTCAATTAATTCGGCACGGTCGGTGACGCGATATGGGAAGCACATTGTGTACTAGATTATGCTATAGAATGTTGACGTTTGCGTTGCTTATTTTACGAATTGCATGGTTGACTACACTAAGTGAAAAGTTACCTGACCGTCATCTATGGTTTTTTTTTTTTTTTTCTAGCCAGTACAGACCATATTCATGAGGGTCATCCATTGCTGTAAAATTCCTAGTTTGATTTCGATATTACGTCACGGGCTGTGAGACAATTTAACATAATGGGTCATGACGATGACGACAAATTAAGGAAAGAAATCATTTTCAGATACAACTTTGAATTTAATAATAATTTTTATAATTTTTATAATTTTTATAATAGTTTAACGAAAATTAACTTTTCGACCAGTAGCAAAATCGTAACAAAATTCAATTACGGTGGCGATCACAACACTGGCACTAATTCAAATAAAGAGGAGCCCCTCCCTCTGTAAAATATCTCCATAATATTTATGCAACTTTATGTTTATCTATATTTGTGTTTAACTATATCTATATATTTTCATATATCTACAGTATATAACTAATAATTCCGTCTTCGCTATGGGGAACCACCCGTTGTTGCTCTGAAATATTCAATTGCTAAGCATAATAGCCCAATTCAATTTGAAATTCATTAGATCCTACGATAACCAGGTTAAGACAAATCCATGAAGTATCGTACAATATCGTTCCCGGCCCGAGAGGTCAAATATGATACAAAATTAATACACCCTAGTTTAAACACATGCCCAACACTTTGGCCTACAAAATACAAACATTAATTTCCCAATAAATACATGTGATAATTATCTGCATATCTAATTTCACCGGAGAATAATCAATTATTCAATGAAATTTCAATGATAAATGTGTTTGTCCTTCCTTATTTATACTGTGGCGAAGACTCACGTCAAAATTCTTGAATCATCATAGTCGTACCCTATCCCCATTGTAAAACTCCCGCTTAAAGTCCAAGTATAGTTTTTGGCGTTCAGACATGTTCTTCAATCGTTCACAAAGTGTTCTATTGTAGCCCAAGACATCATGAAACAGCGTCAAACCTACTGGATTTTTTTTAAGTGACAATAATATTACTTGTACATTACTTACATTTCATGTATCTATGTACAGTACGTTTGGGAAAAACTCCCCCCCCCCCTCCCCGACATTTTCAATTTTGAGTAATTTCTCAAAAAGTGGGAAAGTTTTAAACCCAATAATGTTCAGGGCATTGATAGTTTATACAGGTTTATCTAAAAAGAAAAAATATACCTATGAAGAATGTCATTTTTACCATTTTACCAATATTATACTTCGGCTTTAATGTGGCAATTTTGCTACACGTAGGATCCTTGTTTGTAAATTATATTATTGAAAGAATTGAAAAGAATGTACCAAAATAGTTGCCTTTCATAATATGCCATTTTTCTCTCGTGACTGTTTGATCATTATTCGATTGCTTAACGGATGATTGGACAAGTTAATTGGGTATAGTCGGTGGTTATGGTATGCCAGACGAATGGATCTAGTGTAAATAGGCACACTTTGTAAGTCACATTCTGAGAATAAATGGGCACGGTTGGCTAATCTTTGCTGGCCTGAAAACATCAATTCCCGTTACCTACTTTGTTTCTTACACAACTGAATTCAGGAACAGGATGCGGTATAGTGAATAATATGGACTTGTGTACAACAATCGTAAACAACACAATGACGAATGACACGGAAAGCCGTGTAGGCCTAAATCCCAAGAACTGCCTTATTTTGTAAAACTGTGAGCCAGGGGCGGCGCCAGGGTAAAATCTTGGGGAGGACAACAACCCTTCGGGGGGGGGGGGGAATCATAATAGAACCACAACTAAAGGTAACGAAGCACACTGCAATGACCCAGTGATCTTTTTTTTGTACTTTGCAAATTTTGCCCCATCCCAAGCCCGCGCTAGCCAATAGCGCCGCCCCTGTCCGAAAACTGATGTTTAATGATAAGAAGAGAAAGAGAACGAATTGAGTATGCTTTCTAACAAGATGAGCTCTTTATAGATAGTTTAGTTACAGGCCAAAATAAAAAAAAGTTGATGTAATCTATTGAGGGGAATTCAAAATAATAATGTAGGTCTATAGGGGAAAAAAATCGGCAATCAACATCAATCCAAATCTGTTCATATATCGCACACGGCCATTCAAATCAAGTACGAAAGAGTAAAATTTATATTGATGATTTATGAATTTCGATGTACTTTCGAAGGTTCGGTTTATCTGAAAATCCTCGTGATGATCCCGTTGTTGTTTATTGCAGTTCATAGAGTAACGAAGTAGTGTTACGTCACGTTGGTTTAGAAATATGTGTGGAAAATGGCAGAACCAGGTGCTCCCTTTAGGAGAGCTGCAGTTGCCCGAGTTCCGGGCTTAAAATTGTCCTAACATATTTTCGCATTACTAAAAACAATATGAAGAAGTGGCTATTTTTTTTTTCTGGCAGAGAGAAGATTGTTACAGTGATGAACATGGGTTCATGCAACTACCTTACCCCCCCCCCCTCCAAAATTGAGTACCTAGGATACATTCATATCATGTGCTTAAAAATCCATACAAAAGTGCAATAACTGTAGGAGAGAAGAAAATAAAACAAGGAAAATTCTCCCTCCTTCAAAACTTTATCACAAAAGAAAATAAAATCAATTTCTTTTGGAAGACCAATATTTTCTTTTCTTTTCTTTTCATTTGTATTTATTTATTTCTGTATTTATGTTTTTATGTATTTATGTATGTATTTATTTATTAATTCCTATTATTTTTCAGGTTTATTTTTTATTTGTTATTCATTTATTTTATTTTTTATTGTTTCTACTTTTGTATTTTTATTTTATTTTTATACGATTGCCGGGCAGTATTAAACCGCGGTTGTGTTAAATGGTGCTTAAAGTGGCATTTTAAGGAACAAACCATGCAATAAAATCGATTAATTTCTGAGGGAAACATAGACCCTGGAAGTCAGTATGGTCGAATGCTCAAAAAAGTTCATTATAGTTACAGAATTTCTGCAAACGTTGACCGGATAAACAAAAGGAACTACGTGTTCATTTTACACTATTTATCACAAATACGGATATATCATAAAATCAGCAAACACTTTTCTCAAATTAATCGTTTATGAAAACGTGAAAATGGATTTATTATAAAACACGAGTCAATAAATATAACATTTTACATAATATACTTAAATATAATAGTCATATACATGGTAAGAACTTGTCCGTGTGAATGGTCATGTGATTATAGACAGCAACAATATATTTGTCATTTTGTTTCCTTTGTTTAATGTTATATCTACACAATTTGAGGTATATACAGCGTGTATCAAAAAAGTAGACACTCAGAAAAAATTTTATTACGCAAATATTTGACGATCTAGAGATTATTTTTATATATGAATATTTTACCTTGGATGTAAGCTATCTGATGACACTATTGGTATTGAAAGTATTTCACGCATGAGTGAGCACAGGCCACTTTTGTCCAATAGGCCAAAAATGCATTTGCGCACAGAATTGTGTTCTTATAGTCAATGTTTAATGCCTCACAGACCGGTGCTGCAGAAGCTCTCACCTGATGTGCACGAGGATTGAATCCTCAGCATGCTCAGAGAAGATGTAATATCAATTTTGTGGCAAAAAGGACAAAAATGAAGCAATGATTCAGAAGTATCCCCCCTCCAAAAAAAGGAGAAAATGTCATGTTTGCAAGATGAACTGTGAACTGAAGAAAATGACATTTTCTTGTTTTTGAAGCGGTAGGGTGGGTTGTATCTGAATCATTGCTTTATTTTTTGCTACATTCTAATCGCTTAACCAGTATGCTGCAGAGAGAAGAAGCTTATATCAATTCTGTGAACACATCGAGAAAGAGCAAAATAGAAGGCAAATAATGTCAGACTACAATTACGCAACCTACCAACCATGAAAAGAAGAAAATTCATTTTTTTTTTCAAATTCACAGTTCATCTTGCAAGCATGACATTCTCTTCTTTTTATGGGGTACTTGTGAATCATTGCTTCATTTTTGTCCTTTTCACCGAAAAATTGATATTACATCTTCTCTGAGCATGCTGAGGATTCAATCCTTGTGCACATCAGGTGAGAGCTTCTGCAGCACCGGTCTGTGAGGCATGAAACATTGACTATAAGAACACAATTCTGTGCGCAAATGCATTTTTGGCCTATTGGACAAAAGTGGCCTGTGCTCACTCATGCGTGAAATACTTTCAATACCAATAGTGTCATCAGATAGCTTATTTCCCAGGTAACATATTCATATCAAAGAATAATCTCAAAATCACGAAAACAATTTTTTATAAAAAAAATTTCTAAGTGTCTACTTTTTTTTGATACACGCTGTATATGGTGCTTGAAAAGTTACCAAAACATCCACTGAGTCTGTTCCCGAATATGGATACAGTAATATGTGAATCTGAACAAAACGAAAAAATATGCAATGATTTATAATATCATTTGGTCGTAAAGCAAACGCTATCTTCAGTGATATTGCACTGATGTGACATGTCAATTGCCAAATACTACATTAAATGCTGTTACACAAAAAGACAATATCCAAATTGAATCTGAACATAAAAAATGAAAACTATTATAAAATCATTTGGTCGTAAATTATATATTCAATTATTTTGCACTGATATGACATTGTCATTTACCAAACACTACGTCATATGCTATTGTACAAACAACTGACAAGATCAATACTCTTAATACATTTTATTTTGCAATATATGTGTAGCGAATAAATACAATAGACAGAACATAAAATTACAATTACAACGGATAAATAATTTCCTTTGTTATTCCCATTTTTTTGAGACGAAAATAGATATTTTAATGCAAAATAAATTCATTGTTAGGTATTAACAATAAAAATGGTGACATGTGTTGCCTTTTTTATACTAGTTCAAATATTTCTTCTGAGCGCTCTGTTTTACAGTTCTTCCAGTTGTAACCATCATGACCATGAGATGTCTTGTTATTGCGAAAACCATTTTCCTATACGTCTGCACATGAGGGCTCGTTGATTCGGAAATAAAGTAGGGTTCTTTGAATCAAAATGTATAGTATATTATTCCTTCAGAATGACTAACTGTGTCAGGTACTCATAACGATAGAATAGTCATTCTGCTTCTCCGTTACATAAGTTGGGTTTTCAAAAGCTCCAGCTCCAGCTCCAGCTCCAGCTCCAGGGTAGGTTGCGTTTTTTGATGGAGTTCCCCTGTTTAAAAAAAAATACAACATTGAGATGGAATATCATTCGGCAATATAACGTCCAGTGCACTGATAAGTTATAGACATTGGCTAAAATTGTAGAGCTTCAGTTTAAAAAGAAAATGTCAAACTGTGACACCTGAGGTACATAGTAGTGCTAAAATGGACAATAAACACCCTAGAATATGGGAAGTTATGCCGCCATGACTGGCAAGATATGCATGAATGAACAATTTCCACTGCGGTGGAGTATGAAATAGCCCAGATCTACACATCGTAACTCTGTGGAAGGAAATGGACAATGGCAAATTTGGTCAATCGGAATATTCGTAAAGTGTCACCTTTTCAAAGCAGTAGATATTCATTTTGAAATACAATATATTCGCAGGGCTTCATTTTTAGACCTTATCAAAGAGACGGTAGGATTACGTAGTTCATAATTTTATAGTGGCTACTGTTAGCCTGCAGCTTTAAGGAGATGCATTCGAAAATGCTGATGATGGGAAAGAGTGTTGCCAATGATCCCACAGCATGTCTGAAATGTTAGCAAGTAAAAAAATGTCCTCTTTGGCAATTAAAGATATTGTGACTTTATGCTGATTTGAATTTTGGAGCATAGTCTTAACTTTAAAATGCTGTTAATTCTGTTTAATTTGCATATTTTAATCTCGAGATATGTTGTTAGCATCCAGAGGATGAAATAACAAATGTGTCGCTTTTACTATGGCAGAGGCCTGATGCCATCATTAAGTGTAGTAAAAGTGGCACAGAAGTTATTTCACCCTTCCGTTGCAATTAAACGTATTTCAACATTAAAACAGACAAATCATACAGAAGAAACGTCATTTGAAGCTAAATCTGTGGCTTTGATGGTAATGTAAGCATTATGTCATAAGAGAATTTCCCAATTGCGAAAGAGAGCGTTTTCAATTGTAAATTTTGTGAGATACGCTGTATATACTCAGATTTCGAGAGGCATAAGAACTTCGATATTTCGTATTATCTAGAGGATAGTAGAGACGATAATGTTTCAAGTATCTATTTTGAATCAAATGTTATATTTATAATCATAAAGGCTTATCTCCAAATTCATTGAATATATTTCATCGTTCTTTTTTGTCTCAATTTGATTTGGGGTACACATTTCCCCTTTAAATGAGACCTGTGTAATAAAAGTACACGTTTAAATGAGGCCCCTCATTTTTGTTATGATAATTATAATGAACTTTAATATTCGGTAAAACTTGTTGAAAATTAATTAGCAATATGAAAGAAAATCACATGGCTTATATCCAGCTTGGATAATTTTATTTTGCATCCATTAGTGATGTGTTGTTTCACTTGAGTAATTTGATATGTAAAAGTGGAAAAATAAATTCAGATTTATAGCTTGTGGAAGATACACAGCACTGTCATAATTACCTTTGTTGACGATGTAAGACGAATACGGCGACAGCAATTCCCGCTGCAATAAGTAAGATGAGGGCGATTGATACAGCTGCGATACCAGCAGCCCCTAGACCTGCATAGACACAAACAATCATAAATTATAGTTATAGTAATACGTCTAAAAATATTACTCAGGTATATGGTATGGTAACAATTACTAAGGTTGCATTGTTTCATAAAGACTTTTGATCCTCTTTATAACTTTTGAAAAACAAAGTACATGTTTTATTTGAACATGATATACACAAACATATTTAGGTAGGGCCTATAGTAATCGATGCCAGAGTTTATTATACTTACGAACGTGTTAGTGCAATCAAATAAAATATTCCAATCAATGTAGTGATATAAATGTAGTGGTTACAACTCAAGAGGCATGTGTTAATCACTTATGTACAGGTGCCACTGAAGACTATGAATTCGAAATCGACTATGTCGACTTTTGTAACATGAAGAAAATGCCTTTCTCTGCCCGAGTTTGTACACGCGCCTACCGAAAACCCGAGATAGTTCGTACTTACTTGTGTAATTTGACTTCAAAGGTTAAACCTTCACTTGATAAGTATGTGGTAAATGAATTGGTGCTAATAACTTAATTTTGGTGGGAAATGGATTTAACTAGTTTTGCAACGGGCGCTCTTTAACTGTACAACCAGAGCTGTAAACTCAAACTAGGGCTCACCTTGTGAATCTACTCCCTGATCATCGGTTGGTTTGTATGTATAATAAGTGGGCCCAGGACTGGGGCTTATTGTCTTCGAACCTCCCCTCGAAGACATAGTTGATGGGGTTGTTAAATGTGTGGCCACAGGAGGTGAAGTTGAATGTGTCGTGGTATCAGGAAAACTAGGACCAGATGTCAAGGTGGGAACAGGAACCGATTGGCTCGTGCCAGGACTAGTGGCTGTCTGTATTCCAGCAGTAGACGATCCAAGCTCAGACACAGAAGCTGATGCGTATTCTGTCTGGATTGTAGTTAGATCTGGAGTAAACTGGGTCAGCACTCTCGTCGAAGGTCCAGCTTCAGTTGTTATTCCTGGTCCGGATGTAGACGAACCTAGGTCAGACACCGATGTAGACATACCCGTTGACCCAGTGGTTGCTGTAACCGCGGTTACTCCGTCGGAGGAGGATGTTTCGAAGACTGACGTTACTTCTCCGAAAGTTGATGAAGTAGAAGGCTCTGGAGAAGATGTCCCATCTATAGGAGGAAAAAAAAACAACACGTGTAATTATCAGGTCTCTCAGATAGAATATTTACTTCTCAATTCCTATTACATTTATAAGCCAATTCAGAAGAACATAGGAATGATGAATCCATGATCGTTTCTTCTTTCGTCTTTCTTCTTTTTCTTCTTCTTCTTCCTCATTCTTCTTCTTCGTCTTCTTCTTCTTCGTCTTCTTCTTCTTCTTCTTCTTCTTCTTCTTCTTCTTCTTCTTCGTCTTCTTCTTCGTCTTCTTCTTCTTCTTCTTCTTCTTCTTTTCCTCTTCGTCGTCGTCTTCTTCTTCTTCTTTTCCTCTTCGTCGTCGTCTTCTTCTTCTTCTTCTTCTTCTTCTTCTTCTTCTTCGTTTTTTCGTTTTTCCTTTTCTTTTTTATTGAGGCAGCAGGCGGTTGGCGAACGGGATGGACATGGAAACAGATCCCCATCTTTTATAAATAACTAAAGTAACGTTTATTTTCTGTATTATATATAGCATTACAGTATGAATTATGTCTATGCTGTTCATGGTATTCACTTATTCATTACTTACTTACTTACCAACTTACTTATCTTACTTACTTACAGTTACTTACTTATTTACTGACTGACTGGCTTTCTTTCTGTTTTTCTTATTGATTTTATCATCTTGGTTGTCGACTGGTCAATTGGATAATACCAATTTACTCCCGACTCTATGTATATGGTTCATTCATCTTTGTTTAGTCGATACATTGTTAGTGAGAACTTACCAGGTGTTGATGGAGTACCGTACAGTTGAATATTGTCCACGTTTACGATAACCGCCGGAAAGTACAGACTCCCTCCTGTTGCTTGAAAGAACACCTGTAATGAAAGGGATAAGTTAAATCTAATTCACTTCATCAACAATTCTTTCACTTATCAAACAGATATTAGTTTGCAAAGAGTTCTCGATTATTTTATTGGCATGTACTTTGTGTTACTCTTTAGTGTTTACTGTACTAAGGTCTACAAATAAAGCCCTGAAAAAGTTACAATTCTACAATTCTACAATTCTATCATGTCTATTGCGTGGTTTAAAAAATTGGATAAATGAAGTACCACTTCGGTTTTCCCAATAGACTGCTGTGTTATGACGTTCTTGCTCCCTGGACATTAATTCATGTATTTTTTTTTATTTGCATATTTTGTAGGTAACAGCATAATTGTCTAAAGATTTGTATTCTAGGATAGATATTTGGCCACTCAAACATTATCTTGTAGTCAAACATCACAGTTTTGTTTTAAATAGGGCTAATTCCACAATGTTAACTAATACATTCACAGGGTACCCAATTTGCATAGACAAAATAAATCAAATGAAGGTGAGCTTTACATGCTTACATTAAAACACGATGGAAATGAGTCGATTTTTTTTTGTTTGGGGGGGGGGAGCTGACATGGTAAACAACCGAATCAATTTTCTCACAAAATACAATAGTCAAGGAGAAGCAAGAGCGATGAAAGAGTTGCTCATTCCAAAAAAAGAGGAATTTTTCTAGTCTTTACCCCTCTATCTCGAATATCTTTGGAAATGGTTGCAACCATTCTTATATAGTAAACATAATTTTGAAATTAACTGTTGTCTATATTACAAATGCTAGTAGATCATATTGCTTCATTATATCTTTTGCAACACATCCGTCATACAATTACAAAATAATGTCGTCATATTTTTATTCCATGCTATCATGTACTGTTTACACTGATATCAAAATCCGTTTGATTATCATTTACGCACCACGAATTTGTTATCTGAAATCAAGTTATATTTGTATTATATATTGTTGTGTACCGAAGAGAATATACTGTAACTCAAATTGTCTTAGAGCAATTCTTCTCAGTTTTCGTGTAGTTTGTTTCTGCACAACATATTCTTCTTCATATGAGGACAGCTCCCCAGGATGACCTACCCCCCCCCCCCGCCCCACACACACGACGTACTACTGTTTAGTTTTTGTTTTTAGTTTTATGTCGTCGTCGTCGTCGGTGTGTGTGTCGTGTGTGTGTGTGTGTGTGTGTGTGTGTGTGTGTGTGTGTGTGTGTGTGTGTGTGTGTGTGTGTGTGTGTGTGTGTGTGTGTGTGTGTGTGTGTGTGTGTGTGTGTGTGTGTGTGTGTGTGTGTGTGTGTGTGTGTGTGTGTTTTACTGAAAACATTGTTCAACTCCCCCATAGGAGTTATCCTAGGGAAGGGGAGTTATCAGGTGAGAGTTATCCCTCCGGGAGTTGTCCTACGGCGAGTAGTCCTAATACCGTACCTCTATTCCATCACTGCACTCTATGTCAAGGCTTATTGTAGCAAATCTAGTTGATTCGGTGTCGTTAGTGGAAAAAACTGTCGTCCTGTTCTCGCAAACTTGCACTGAAAGAAAACCTTCTTCGGTGGCATTTATCTCGATACCTGATGTGCTGATGTCATAGTCGAATTCGAGGCGCCCTCTCTCGATTCCGAACTTGCCAGGTAAACGGAAAGTTGCTTGCTGCCCTCTCCGTAGGAAAGCATACATGTACTCTAAACGATTAAGAGTGGAAGTAAAGTAAAGTGGTAGCTGTGTTATGCAATCAATTCATTCTTGTGATTTCAAATTAATGTATCTAAAAGACCGTGGGAATCATCTAGTTAATACATACTGTTTACAATTATTTAATATTACATATATTTCATATCAAACATATCATATGACTGACCTGTTTCGTCACTACTGCTTAATAAACATGTTTTTCTAAGTGATCATGTAATAGTACGGTAGAAGTAGTCAAAAGATTAGATGTAAAAATAAAAGCAGTAGTATAAATAGAAGTAGAAGAAGTAGAGCAGTACACTGTAGTAGCAGTAGTAGTAGTACTAGTAGTAGTAGTAGTAGTAGTAGTAGTAGTAGTAGAAGTAGTAGTAGCAGACGTGTTAGGAGTAGTAGCAGTTGTAGAAGTAGCAGCAGGAGTAGCAGTAGTAGTAATAGTAGTAGTAGTAGTAGTAGTAGTAGTAGAAGAAGTAGTAGTAGTATTAGTAGTAGTAAGAGTAGTAGTAGCAATAGAAATAGTAGTAGTAGCAGTAGTAGTAGTATAGTAGTAGTAGTAGTAGTAGTAGTAGTAGTAGTAGTAGTAGTAAGAGTAGAAGTAGCAAGAGAAATAGTAGTAGTAGTAGCAATAGAAATTGTATGAGTAGTAGTAGTAGTAGTAGTAGTAGTAGTAGTAGTAGTAGTAGTAGTACCAGTAGGGGTAGTAGAAGTGGTGGTGGTAGTAGTAGAAGTAGTGGTGGTGGTAGTAGGACGTATCAAGTCGAAAATAATTAAAATCACACAAAAAATGAAGTGTAGGTGATTAGCATAAATTCTCACTTTTATTTCTCCAATATTTTGCGGTTTTGAAAGTTTGCAACTCTTTAAGTGTAGTATCAATTTATTGATTAGTTAATCCATATATTTATTTATGCACTTATTTATATATTGACTGATTTGTTTATCAATCTATTCAATGATTTCTGTATACTTTTCTTTATTTGTGTTTATTTTTATTAACTTACTATTAACATGCCTCCATTCGATGTTGTCATCATCACGTACTTCCTGGAAACTGCAATTACCATCATTAAAGTTACAGTGCCAAACTACTTGAAAAGCCAGAAGAAAGAAGAAATGTAAAAAAAAGTACGTTTAAAATCAGAGAATCTCTTTTGCAACCCTCATGCAACATCCCCCATGTCCTAAGGATATTTATGAATGCGTAGTGAAACTTCAGTTCATTAATTACTACATAGAATTAACAAAAAAAAATGTTCGTGAAACACTTGTCGTGTATTTTCTAAACTAGGGCATTTTTCTCTAGGGGACAATAATTAAAATAAAAGTCTAACGGTCACTATAATTCCACTAACACTAAGTTTTTCAGTTCCATACTTCGCTTAATGGTGTTTTCTTTAACCAGAATATGTGCATAATGTTAATATTTAGGCGTGAAAAAGAGACGCTTTGCCTTCATTTATTTATTTAGTTAGTTAGTTATTAATTAATTAATTTATTTATTTATTTATTTATTTATTTATTTATTTAGTTAGTTAGTTAGTTAGTTAGTTAGTTATTTATTTATTTATATTTATCTATTTTTATTTGCACATCAAACCGTGTTTTTCCTCAAATTTTTACCAACTAGAGATAGCTATTTAGAAATGCTGTGTTGTACTTTTTATGTAAATGGTAAATCATTTGAAATTGGGCCGTTGCTCAAGTAATATTAGATAACGGTAGTCTACGTTTCAGAGACTACATGACTGTATCTTTCCTCTAAAAATGTTAAACTTGGTAGAGTCCAACCTTGAGCAAAATTGTTTGATAATCGACCAATTGCATTTATGAGTGTTTGACTTTGTTAGCTTCGATCAGCAGGTATTCAGTTTTCACCAGATGACAGGCCCCTACATCATTGCATTGTTTTTGAATTTCATCACCGTTACTTTTTCACAAAACCGGACTTTTTAGCTTCGTCAGGCTTTTGTCAGAGGTTAAAGTGATAGGCTAACATTGTGGAGCTTCAATTTAAAAAATTGTCAAACTGTGATATCTGAGCTACATAGTAGTGTTCAAATGGACAAATAAACACCCTAGAATACAAAAGTTTGGAAAGTTACACTGCCAATGGGAAGTTATACAAGAATAAACAATAAAACTCGGGGTGAGTTTTATTAACCCAGGTGTAC
>JZLH01S0009449.1:2078-12096 GCA_001188425.1 Eucidaris tribuloides
AGAATAATCTGACATGTTTGATGCGTTATTCTTTTTAAGTAAATAAATTCAAGACAAATCCTTCCAGCCAAGATTTTCATTCCAGGTGTTATACGTTAGTACATACATGTATGTCTGAACTCATAAGCTTCTTGAGGTATTTCCAAGTGTTCCCAATCCCAAACATGTTATCAGCCTGTAAGGTGTGTTTTTCCCCCAATTAACTTGTTGCCTCCGAGATCCTGTAATTCCATAGAGTTATCACATGGCACACCCTATTCCCAGTGACAGTGGGTAAAGTGTTAAATTTTTTTCCATCATGTTAGAAGCGTTTATGGACCTCAGATTCATATTGTTCAGAGGTGTCATTGTTTTCATGTTATCAGTCCGTCCATCAGTCTTCCCTGATCTTATCATCGTGATATTTTGGGAACCCCTGGGTACATTTTGCTCATACATGTAGTTGGCCCAAGCATGCACCATGAGGTGCAGATGACGTGATTATATTTTGGGCAAAATCTGCAAGGGCAAAGATCAAAGTTCAATTAACTTTGTTTTAAATTTTCATATTCCAAAGTTAGTCTGAAGTGTCCAGTGGTGGTAGAATAGGCCTTAAAAAATGTATTAACAGGCCACTGAAAAATAGGTTTAGGAAGTTAAAATTTAGTTTTTGTGTTTGCTTTAAAGGTATTGGCTAACATTTACCACAGTTTAAAAAAATTTGAGCTACATGATTCCCCATGCTACCATTGTCTTGATAAAGTCAAAAAATGATGCCTGAAAAAAATATATTTTAAAATGATTATTTAGGTGCTTTAAAAAAGTGAAAATCGTAAAGTTGATCGGATTCACCTGCCCTTTTTCTCCCATAGACTACTGTGTGTACACCTACGCTATTTAAACTCGCCCTGAGTTTTAATTGTTTATTCATTGCAAAACTTGCCATTGGCAGTGTAGCTTTCCAAAGTTTTTTATTCTAGGTGTTTATTTGTCCATATTGAACACTACTTTGTAGCTCAGATATCAAAATTTGACAATTTTTTAAGATTGAAGCTCCACAATGTGAGCCTATCACTTTAACATTAATTGATGTCTTTGTGTGTTTTTGTTTAGAGTGTGTTGGTGGACTATAAAGGAATTTCATGACATCAAAGGCAATATAGCAATAGAGATGGGACCAAGAATTCATCTATGCTATGGACAATGGTCTCTTTTACTGTGGGAGCCACCACATGCAACTAGTAAGTCACCCATGGACTGTAACTTCATCATTTCAACTTTCTCATCTAAATTAAAAGTAACCAGCATCCGTTTTCAAAGTTGTTCTTGTTTTTTATTTTTCATTGTTTGACAAATAATCACATACTTTAGTATTTGATTTTGCATACGAGTATTAAAAGTCCCAAGTTTTAGGTTTTTGGCCGATCTTTTTTTTATGTGAAGCTTTATTGCCAAAAGTATATCCCAGCCAATAACAGATTCTGCAATGTCTTAATGTCTTTTTTAAAAATTAAATTAATGAAAAATCTCGGGGGGGGGCCGGCGGGGGGGGGACCCGAGGATTTTCGACTATATTTTCATTATAGCATCCAAAGGGTTAATAAGGCGTTAATATTACACGAGTTGTACCTCATTTGAAAGAGCGGAGTCTGCTCTTTCTGATAAGGTATAACTCATATAACCTTAACACCTTATTAACCCTTTGGATGCTATAATGTAAAATATAGTCAAAAATCTTGGGGTCCCCCCCCCCAAAAAAAAACTTCATTAATTAATTTAAAAAAAACTAAAGACATTCAGAATCTGTTATTGCTGGGATATGACTTTTGGGCGTAAAGCTTTCAAATAAAAAAAATCCCCCAAACTAAACTTGGGCTTTAAGCAACTTTTGGAGTTCCATGTCAACTTCGAACAGCCCTATCTTGTTACACATAGTTAGGGAAAAGTGTTGTGTTCAAAATTTGTAGATAAAAGTATCCCTTTGTTACAACGTAACTTTTATTTTTATATTGTTTAGGTTTCTGAAGTTAGAATGAATTTTGTGAAGTAATAAATTTGTAACAATAGATAGATATCCATTAATAGAAAATGTGCATGTTCATCACAAGATTCCCATTTCACATTCACACAAAACTCTGTGATGAAGTCTCAAATTTGTAGGAAAATATCCAGTGTGGAACTACTAGTTTATTTAGTGAGGGCTATACCTCTGCTATATAAAAATAAAAGAGCAAATTTTAATACCATCATAGTTTTTGTATTATTGGCACTGAGTTGAAGGACTACAATTTGTGGTGCCAAATTGGGCAGGTGACATGCCTAGAGTTAAAGAATTCCATTTCTTGTATTCCTTTGAGTTAACATCTATACAAATTTAATGGGTGGAAATCTGTCTGAAAACCAGGGAGATGCCCAATGCAAAATAATGTGACAAAAAAGGCCCTCATTCCCTGCAGCATGTACTTTTAGGTTGCAAATTCATGGTGGGTTGCTTTAAGGTGCTAATTTGTGGGGCGAGGGGAGGGGGGACCCGGGGGAGTCACTCGCCATCTAGAGTGGTACCCATGCTTGTCCAAGCACCTCAAAATTGGACCCTAAACGGCGTAATTCTAGGCACCAAATTTCACCCCTAAATGGCGAAAATGCCGTAAAACCAACTTTAAAAGTGACCTAAATTGGGAAAATGGCGTAATACAATGTAAAATGAGACCCTAAATGGCAAAAGTGGCGTTGAGTCTAGACACCATTGAAAACGTGCCCCAAATGGAAAGTGGTGTAGAACAGAGAAATAATCCCCTCTTGTATGAAGCAAATAGCACAGAACAGTAGAAATACAGCCCTAAATTGCAAAATAAAGCAAACTATAAACCAGTTACGAAAATAAATGCCGAACAAGAACAAAATGAGAAGACGTCCACAAAACATCAAGGAAGGGGGCGAATATTAGGCTGAAAATACAACCCTTTTTTCAAAAAAACGTCGAAGACAAACTGAAAAAGTACCCCTTTTTCTGAAAAACGTAGACGCTGCTGTAAATCCGAAATTCGACCCTTATTCGACGTTTTTTTGGACAAGCATGGGCACCACTCCAGATGGTGAGTGACCTCCCAGAGGAGGGGGGGGGGGAGCACTGGATATTGTGTCCCCCACCTGTCAATTCAATATCAGTAGGTTTCAGGTTTGAATCCTGTTGGGTCACTCTCTTTTCTAAGTCTTTAAAAATGAAGGCTCAAGAATTTGATTGAATTTATCATTAATTTGATAATGCAGGGATGAACAGCAATCTACTCAGAATAGCATGGATCTACTACACATGGACATACATTGGTCTTTAATGAATTCAAGTGCCTTTGTATTTCAGCAATGCATGAATAACATTCTGTAGACACATATTTCCTTCTTTGACCCAATGACAGGTCGACCACCCCAATTTACCCAGATTTACCCAGACAGATTTTTTTTATCATTTCTGAAGTTCTATGCTAAGAAAAGGTTGCAAATCAACATGTCTCTAGGAATGATGTCCACTTACAGTTCATGTTTCAAAGAAAATGTCATCCTATTTTCATTTCAACCAGATATGAATTTTAGAAGAGGGAGACAAAAATATGATGTGCACTTTGTACATCATATTCATCTAAACTTTCATAGTTTTGGCACGAATATCCTGTCAAATTTGTACAATTAAGGTTTGTTCATTACTATCATCATCACCCTGTCCCAAGTGCGTCCTGGAATGTCTGAAACAGTAATTGTATCCCCCGAACTCTGTTCGGAGGATACTATGGATTTGGCCTCGTCGCGCCGCGTCCGCCGCAGAGATTTCCTTGTGAGCGCTCTACCAGCTGCATTTCTTCTCTGATCATCTTCTAATTTGGTATGAAGGTGTATTATGGTAAAGCGAAGACGCCTATTGTTTTTGGTGGTGGCGCCCTCGCTTGGTCCGTCTTTGTACACAAAAAGGTACATTTTTCAGGGTCTGCTCGTGTGCCTGATACTGGCCGCATTTCTTGACGGATATTTTTCAAATTTGGTGTGTAAGTGTATCATAGTCAACTCTAGACACCTATAACTTTTGGTGATGCTACCCCCAATGTTCCGCCTTTTACAGGGTCAAAGGTCAACCTGATAGGTCTGAATTTGCAAAAATGCTTATTTTTCAATTACTTTGTTGTTACCCAAAGGATTTTATTCAAACTTGCTGTATAGGTGTATGGGTGGTCATTCTACATGTAAGGCACATTAGTGTTCGGTGATGGCGCCCTCAGTGTTCCGACTTGGGTGCCATGTCACATTACTTGTATATGATCTATCGGCCACATTTCTTGTCTGATTTTATTCAAACTTGCTTTGGAGGTTTATTTGGGGGGGGGGGGGTCTCATTCTGCGTAACAATAGTTTCCAGTGCAGCGCCCTCATTGTTACGACATTTATAGAGATTTTCTTGTTAGCGCTCTACTGGCTGCAGTTCTTCTCGGATCATCTTCAAATTTTGGATGAAGGTGTATTATGGTAAAGTGAAGATGTCTATTGTTTTGGTGGTGGCGTCCTCGCTTGGTCCGTCTGTGTACACAAAAAGGTACATTTTTCAGGGTATGCTTGTGTGCACTATACTGGCCGCAGTTCTCAACAGATTTTTTTTAAAATTTGGTGTGTAAGTGTATCATGGTCAACTCTAGACACCTATAACTTTTGGTGATGCTGCCCCCAATGTTCCACCTTTTACAGGGTCAAAGGTCAACCTGATAGGTCTAAATTTGCAAAAAATGCTTATTTTTTCAATTACTTTGTTAGTACTCACAGGATTTTATTCAAACTTGCTATATAGGTGTATGGGTGGTCATTCTACATGTAGGCCACATTAGTGTTCGGTGACAGCGCCCTCAGTGTTCCGACTTGGGTGCCATGTCACATTACTGACATTACATTTCTTGTCCGATTTTATTCAAACTTGCTTGGGGTTTATTCGGGGGGGGGGTGTCATTTTGCATATAATAGCGTTTCAGTGACAGTGCGTCATTGTTCAACTTTTATAGGATGCCCATGTCATATTTTAATTTATCCAAATGGGGGGTGAAGGGACGGGTCGGGGGATACATGTGCTCGATAGGGTCCCCGCCCGCCCCCGCAAGTGCCTCTAGTTAGTACATATTGTCACACATAATTTGGTATCCTTCTTTATTTGCTGGTCTTAAAGACACTATATAACATTGTGGAAGACTCGTTTAAAAAATTGTTGAACTTTGCTATCTGACATATCTGACAGTGTTTGAATGGACAAATAAACACCTTAGAACACAAGAGTTTGGACAGTTACATGTATGCTGTCACTAGTACAATATGTGCAGATTCAAATTGGCACATTAATTTTCTATCAGGCGATAGGAAATTCTGCAACACAGCAGTCTATGGGGGAAAGCTGGAATGGTCTCTCAATGATTTTTTACTTTTTTGAAGCACTCAATGATCGTTTTAAACTGCAATTTTTTCAGGGCTTCATTTTTAGACCATGTCAGAGACACTGATAGCATAGGGAATCATGCAGCTTAAATTTTTTAAACTGGAAATATTGTTATACAATGCCTTTAATTCAGGCTTGTGGACCATAGGAATGGTTGTAAATAGGTAATAGCCCAACATTCATGAGCCAGTGCTACCATTTCATTTTGTCTCAAGCGTAACAACATTAAGTAATTAAATTTGAATATCAATCTCTTTGAAAAGACACCTGCTTTAAGATGCACATAATCAAAAAGCAGTGGTCATATATGATCAGACAAATGTACTCAATTGACAGTCCATATGTAGTAGGGTCCATTTTAATGAACCAAACTGTTTCCTTCACACAGCTTCTGAAGGCCCCGCTCCTCCCGAGCAGCTGACAGCCATCCCGATATCAGAGTCCAAAATAGCCTTCAAGTCCGGCTATGGCAAGTACCTCTCGGTGGATGAAAGGAGTCGTGTCGTCGGAAGGTCTGATGCTATGGGACCTCGAGAACAGTTTGAGCCAATATTTGAAGACGTGAGTGTTGGATGTAGTTGAGGTGTTTTGATGAGCAGCATGAAATTGAGCCAGCACCATGTCTAAAAAAGCATGTTTCAAATATTGCCTACACCATTAGTTTTATGATGGAATGGATTCTTGCAAAGTGAATTTTAGTGTTGAAAAGAATTTGTGGACACTGAATTCGGTGACGTAATAAATTTATGCAAAGTAAGTTTTGACATGAAATGACAGGATTTCAAACAAAGTGAGGTATTTGACACTTCAGTGACGTAAATGCAATTACCAATTCTTCCCAATTCAGGTGTGATTTGTGTCTTGTAGAATCTGCGAAATAACTTGCGTGTACATTATGTGAGAGAGCTGCTGGGTGTTGAATATACATGTATCTTGTTCACCAAAACAAATGCTGGGTATTTATCTCATTCATCAAATAATCCTCTGAATATTGTTGTGACAAGACCTACACTTGGACCAGTCAGGCAGGACAACTTTTACATTTCTTTCCAAACAAAATAACTCAGCTGGACTTAGACCTTGCCTTTAAGTCCGACAAGTTTTTGTACTTTGTCCTGAGAATTTCACTCATTGTGGAACGTTCAAACAGCGAATACTCAATGAATACATAGCATATTGGTAAGCATTTTACAGCAAGCTCAAAATTTTGAACATATCCAAAATCAAAAATCTGTACCAGCGTGGCTGACGACCCTTGGGCCAACAGCTAGTGAATACAACGTGTATCAAACGTATTACTAATGACTGACAACGTATGCAAAATTTGTTAAATGTTAGGCATACGTTGGATCTAAATGTTGTGACAGGGCCTGTAAGTTGAGGGAAGCTGCATGCGTCATCAGTTTCTTTCGAGTAATAATGTAATGATATTCAGTTGTATATAGTTTAATGCGTGATGGCAGAGTGGTTAGAGCATCTGGAAGGTATGTTGCAGGTTCTAACCCTGGCTGGGTCATATCAAATACTTTTTAAACATGGTACCTTCTGCTTTCTAGCCAGGTGCTCAGCATTCTACAAAAGAGAATGGTAATAATAATATTTATGTTATGCAGGGCCCACTGGGAGAACAGTCTATTTGACTGTTCAGTTTTTTCCCTGGTTAAATAAAAAAATATTATTATTATTATCATTAGTTGTTGTTTTCCAAGTTGCTTGTTGATTGTGATCCACTGGCCTGATAGTTTACAATAACAACGGTAATAATTGCACAATAGCAACAACAACAACAGAAATAATTGCACATTTAGCAGCAACAACAACAACAGTAATAATTGTACAATAGCAGCAGTAATAACTAATTTGAGGACTACCTCCAATCGTACTATTTACTTTTAACCCTAAAAAGGCTGGGGGGGGGCAGACGCCCCTAGACGTTTCCCGCAAAATGTCTGCAACGCGTGAAGCAGTTGCCACGGCGTTTCATGACTTTATTCTCTCGAATGTCGCACATCTTTTGAGACCAAATTTGCGACGTCCGGGTACGCGGTTCCCAAGTTACGTAACATTTTGTACTTGCATGTCACCCCTTAAATCGCTCAAAAACGGGATTTTGTGTACATTTCCAATTCAAATTGTATTTTCAGCCAAAATTCATAAATGTATGATTATTTTACTTTTATTGGTTGAAATTAATTAATTTTGTGCTGTTTATGACCGCAAAAGTGTCCCCGACAAATTTCATCAAAAAAAAATAGAAAACAAAAGGTTGAAAAAACAGAGAAATACATAAGAAATTTGAAAAAACAATAAAATACATAGAAAATCAATTTTGATTCCAGATTTTTTCAAGTAAAATTGTTAAGAATGCTAAAAAGATTGTCCAGACACAAAAATTAGCAGTGTTGGAGCTTTAATTAATGATTTACAGCTTAATTATGATTTTAAGCATAAATTAGCATAATTAATTGATATGAAATTAATTCCTGGTAATTAACTATACAGTCTTGTAGATTACGTGATGGGTAACGTGCGTGTCGATTTTTGGCGCGATCGCGCGATCGACGGCCGAGATCTCCCCCCAAGATATAGCATAGGCAAAAAAGCCCAGCCTGATTAGGGTTAATGTGTTAATCTGCCTTCTCTATTGTACAGGGAAATCTTGCTCTAATGGGATGCAACAACTGTTTTGTTTCCTGCAACGACGAAGGAGATTTGGTGGCGACAAGTAGTAAAGCAGGTCTGGATGAGATGATCAAGGTCAGTGGGTAGTCTTCTATTGTCCAATATATTGTGTCAATGTGACCCGCCACATGTAATGGGGGAACTTGTCGCAACGTTTTAAAAGGAGCTACGGATGTCTTGAAAGCACCATTTAAAGGAGAATGAAACCCAGACATCTACTTGCATTCAGAGAATAGATAACAATAAGAGAAAGAAAATGGTGAAAGTTTGAAAAAATTTGACTGAACCGTTCAAGAGTTATAAATGTTAAAATTTTACATAATCCTTATGTATGGAGGATTCTTAAATTGGCAACACTACCACTGTTTGAGATGAAAGTGTGGAGAACTCCTCATTGGTTTTGTACACAAATTTTCACAAATTTACGTTTTTCTGAAATGTTAGTTGTGAAGGTAATCAAATTCTTCCAGAAAATGTACAAATCATTTTTGCTGGGACATACTTGTACAACAAGCAAGAGGCAAACAGATATTTCATAAAAAATGAGAATAAGTGAAAATTTGTGTACAAAGCCAATGGGGAGTTCTCCACACTTTCATCTCAAAATGTGGTAGAGTTGCCAATTTAAGAATCCTCCATAACATTGATTAAATAAACTTTGAACATTCATAACTTTTGAACAGTTAACAAATTTGGCTCAAACTTTCACCTGTTTTTTGATTTCTTTTATTGTTCTGTATTCTTGAGTACGGAAAGATGTCTGGGTTTTCATTCTGCTTTACTATTGATTGCAGATTACAACTGAGGGTACATGATGCCTCATTGAGTCCCATGCTACTGCGTTTCTGTGAACGTCTAAAGTTTATAAATAAGCCCTTTGATTATGTTGGCAGTCAGACAGTGATATTACTGTAAGAGTGCTTCAAATAGGGAAAATAGCCGTTAATAACATTTTTGTGGGCCAGAATATTAATTCTCTGCAGATTTTTATCTGTAGCATTTTGATGATGAATAATAACTGTCTAAATTTTTGTGTGATAAGTGTGTGTTTTTTTATTATGTTCAACCCTATCGGATCATGTAGGTCAGATATAAAGTTTGACATTTTTTAAAATGGGCTTTCACAACGATAGTGGTGGCTTTAAGTAAAAGCATTGTGCAATCTAACATATAAATGGATGAGGTATCAAGGAAATATTATTTTAACAGATTTTTTTTGTGTGTGGAAATAAGTAGTAGATAAACTTAATTCAGTTTTATAAAGATCATCAGGGATGTAGTCGGGCAAGGCCGTTCCGAGTACGAGGCGCTGAGAAAATATACTCATAGACTTTGTACACGTGGATTCGGTCAGCAGACCCCAAGGGCAATGCTGACTACTGCTGATCTTCATATTTTTACAAATTTTTTAGCCTACCTGAGCCAAGAGCAAGTGAGCTATTGCGATCGTTTTTGTCGGTCGTGGTGTGCGTCGTCGTCGTGCGTAATTTTACACATTTAACTTCTTCTTCAAATGCTGATTGGATTTGGCAAATTGGAGGAATTGATCTTAGGGGGTGGGGATTCCAACGGGTCTCACTGGTAAACGAGAAGGAGTGGCGGCCAGGGGGAGGCCCTAAAGGGGAAGGCAGTGGTGTTTTTTCAAGACATCTTCTTCTCTAGATCCAGAAATAGTTTTAGTTAAGGGGCATTTGTGTGTAGATACTCTATATGTGTGTGAATTAAATGTTCCTCATGACTGCCGGGTGGCTCGTTGGCCAAGGGGGTGGGGCGGGCAAAAGTTTGGGGGTTAGGCGCTATAGGAAATACGATTCAGGCCATATGGATTTAAAATAAGACCAAATTGGTGGGAAATGACTCAGGTGGAGGGGAAAGAGGGTTCATCGATGGAACACA
>JZLH01S0009449.1:12783-28639 GCA_001188425.1 Eucidaris tribuloides
TCTGCTTTCTTTATTGACATGAAAGAAAAACTGTAGAGTGAAATAAGGAAAATAATGAGGAAAATAATGGTCAGCAAAATGAGTATACCCAGAGTACAGTATATTAGATAAGAGGGCTTGATGGCTTCATTGATTTACATGTACAGCTCTCTTCCTGAGTAAAAGTGACAGAATTATGATTTTTACCCTTTCTGTGTTAACTTTAAAAACATACATATTTCAAGATTGAAACAAGCATATTGAACAGAACAAACAGCATTTGCCAGCTAAGACTGTGCCCCTGACTGTGGCCTTGATGTTGATGTAAACATCATGTCACAGCAGTATTTTCTATTGCCAAGGAGGTCACTGTTCACGAGCACAATTTTTTAAGACCCTTTAGCCACTGAAGATTCTGTACATAATGTCCTATGGTTCCCTGCAAGGTACAGCAATGTTGTCTCAACATTAGCACAGGAGAGGTGCAGGCAATGGATACTGGAGCGCATTAAAGACAGAGTACAGGATTTGCACGCCAGAAAACGGCAAAATGAATGAAATCAACTCAAATTGTTCGCAGTGTGAAGATTAGTATAAATAAACACCTGTCATAGAACCTTTGGGTAGAATACGTAGTTTTAGTGAAAAATCTGGACAGTTAAACTTCAAAATTTACACATTGACGTTAACGTGCACGGGCCGTTCTGTCAGATCTAAAATTGTCCAATCAGCCATTAGCCGAAGGTCGCACGGAGTTTAGCCGTTTAACCAATCGGTGTGCTCCGCTGGTCATGCGAACGTACACATAACCGTGATCCCCAATTTGAGCAAAATTTAAACTCGTGGAAAGAACAATATTCTTGATTAGTTTTTTTCATAAAGCAACAAATTCATGATGTATGGATCTCAAACTTTCAACACAACATTTGTAAGTACTAAACTACCATTTGGTATTGATAATGAAGGGAAGTGACGGACTTGCAAATTCTGGAATCAATCTACGGACGGGCGGTTTCGGGTGGTCTAGGGAGTAATAAGACAGGCTGTTTCTGGCGTTTCAGTGACTAATGGGTTAAAGATTGTGTCAGGGATGTGGCAATCCTATTACTTATCCCTGCCATTATCAATACCAAAGTAGTTTAGTATCTTACAAAATGTGTGTTGAAAAGTTGAGAATCCATACTCATGAATTTTGTTGTTATGAGAAACTAATAACACATGATTACCAGACATTTGTTTCTTTCCTGAGTTTCAACTTGCTCAAACTGCGAATCGCTGTTGTATGTGTAACGTTCGAAACCAGCGGCAGCGCACTGAATGTCAAACACGGCTCCTCTTTTAACCTCTCTCTGCACGACATTTAGCTAACGGGCTGATCGACAATTGGACAACGGCACGTGCATGTTATTGAAGTCGCGGATTTTTTGAAAAATGCTTCTGATAATTTCGAAAAAGTAAATGAAATTTAACGTCAGATTTCACCAAAACTCAATATTTTACCTCCAAGCTCCTATGAGAGGTATTTATTTATATTAATCTTCACATTGGATATGATTTCATTCATTTAGATGTTTTTTGACGTGCAAATCAATGACACAATCTGTAGATATGCATATTTGTATGAAAACATGACATTGGTACTGCAGCAAAAGTGTGATAACAGTACATTACAGTACAATGGGTGTGTGATAACAATATAATGGCAATGCATTACATGTGTGTAAACATGCACTCAGCAATTTAAGAGTTGAATTTTCTTGACATTCCTCAGATGAGAAGTGATGCCCCACTGGTCAAGAAGAAGAAAGAGGAGACTTCAGAGGAAGACAAGGGAGATCTCACATCCTGTGAAGTCAGCTATGTGTGAGTAGGAGAAACCCCCTACCGTATTAGGTAGCAGGGGATACCTATGGGGGGAATGACCTTCCATAGGGGGAATTAGGGGGTTTTGATGTATCTTAAATTATTTTGACAATTTTAAAAAATATTCTGAAGTCCCTCAATGGGATTCAAGGAACTCCCCTAAATACTCATCTGTAGACATTATTTGGGCAAATCTGTTGTTGCTTCTGTGATGCAGAATCTGTTTAATTACACAAAACATAATGCACACACTTTATAGTATCCTTAATGCGTAGTGCGCTAGTCACTGTATGCATACTGTGAATCCCTGGGCAAGTTAACTTTCTTAATTAGATTATCTCTTGCATTTCCTTAGGTTATTTTGTAGGGTAAAACTTACTTTCACAGGTGAAGAGTGGGTAGTTATAGCATAGGGGAGGAGTAGTGTCCGTAGGGGGAAATACGCATGCGGTGAAGGGGAAATGAAAATTTTGAGTGACAGCGCTTGTGTCCAGTCACTCAGGGAAATTCTTTAAGAATGCAGTCTGATAAACTGAGGATTTGTATGGTACCAATGGATGGTATATCTGACAAAAGTCATGAATCCTAGGTTTGAAAAAAAAAGTGAGTACAAGTACCATGGTTACATAAATTCATCCAAGAATCAAACTCTCTTCTGAGCTTATTAAATATTTATAAGCTACAGACAGCTTTGACATGTTATCTTCAAGTATAATGCATACTCAATTTCTTAATATCAATTATTGTTTTCTAGTTATTCCCAATTGATGATGCAAATGAATGCAACAATTCAATACATACATAAATCACAAAATAAGCCATGATGGTGTTCATTTTGGAATCAAACACAAAGGAAACAGCACAGATAAATGGTGGAGACTTGTGAAGTCTTGTATTGTTCATTGTTTTGGGGATTTCTTATGTATTTCTTTATTTCGTGAATGATTAGTAATGCCATACTCAAACACAGAGAATAATGTAGAATGTGCCAACTGACAAGCAACAAGAATTTATAATGTAGTACTGGTACAATCAATATGTGTTTGGTATGAAAATGTGCGCAAAGGATTGGAGAAAAACGTCATGAACCCATATTGACCAAATCCCAACAGTCGGCAATTGGACGGGGGGGGGGGGGGGGGGGGGGCGATAATGACTTCTTCCCCACAAGCTTTATTTGGGTGATATCTTGACAACATGGAAATAAAACTCACATGTCTAGAAAGGGTATAATTTTATATGCAAGTTTTCTACACAAGTGTGAATTGTAAATAAATTTTGTAATGAAAACACATACTGTAAGGGTCTCAAAGAAGACTAGTAGACCAGTACAGGTTTATTTTTTGGCAAAACTCAAATCACAGTCTAACGGTCACTGTTATTCCACTAAAACTGAGAATTCAGTTCCTGTCTTTGCCAAAGCTTCTTAAAGTGTATTTCCTTCTAAAACTACTATATTTACACAATATGAAATTTTAGGCATGCAAAAGACACTTGACCTGTAACTCAAACCAGGCAACAGCCAGATTGTGTCCCGCCCACCCATGACTAGATAACACATAGGTTTCTCACATACATCCCCAAACCAAGTCTGGTGTCATACGAGAGTCTTGCTGGTAAACTTAAAAGTTTGATCTAAAATGACCATTGACGTTATTAGTACCATGTTATCTTCGAACCCACTATAACAAAAAGGTCCCCCAAGTACATCTATGACCCCAGTTTGGTTAAAAAGGGAGCAACTGTTGCATTATTTATCTAATAACAGTGTTGCAGGTAAAACTTTAATAATGTATTACCTCAAATAACCTTTGACCTCACCACGTGACATTCAGGGCATGAATTGAGGCATATCACGTAAGTTTGGTTGCTATGGGAGCAACAGTTCCAAGTTAAAGGTAAATGACATACTTGGGGTAGTCCTCCACTTGGGCTGAAACTATTCTAGAATCAAGTAAACTAAACAAGGATTTTGCTTCATAAATGTCAATATCCCTCGTGGCAGGCAAACCTATTGATTAGATCTCTATGGCTTCTATTCCTATCGGGGCTCAAGAGAATTAAAATACTATTCATGTTCATGCTTGATTCTCCTTAAGTAAACAAATTAGAGACAAATCCTTCCAGCTGGTATATCCACTCCAGCTGGTGTATAGTTGGTATATATTTCCACTCATTTTCTAGTGTCCTAATCATTTCACTAACTTTTAATTGTCATAAGAGAGACTTGCAGGTAAACTTCAACATTTTTGACAGACGACGGACGGATGAACACCATTTGGATTGCTTTCACCTCCAGTGGGCAAGACAAAAATTGCTCAATGTGGTACTGTTCACTTATGTATGACATGATAACTGAAGAGTTATACATGTTTCATATTTTCTCATCTATATATTGTATGTATCTGTTTGCCACAGGAAAAAGTTCCAGAGTTTCCAGGATCATAAACTGATAGTGAATCAAACGGAAAGATCAGGTTTAACAAAAGCGAGGGATAAAGGAAAACTTCATGAGGCATTGCTTGACAGGTATGGCATAGAAATAGTGCAAAGATGCAATCTGAAAGCATTTCCGGTTTCAAATTTACTCAATTCTCCATATTGTATATAGTTGTCTTCAAAAGAACTTTGGGGACATACACAATTGAGATTCTCTGGCAAAATTTTAGGACTTGTTCATATCCGGTATCTTATTTGTGCATGCTGAAAAGTGCAGTATTCAAAAACATTTAAAATTAATTAATGAAAAATCTCGGGGGTACCCACAAGATTTTTGACTATATTCTACATTATAGCATCCAAAGCGTTAATAAGGTGCTTAGGTAATCTGAATTATACCTTGGCAGAAAAATCAGACTCTCCTCTTTCTGCTGAGGTATAATTCAGATTACCTAAACACCTTATTAACGCTTTGGATGCTATAATGTAAAATAGATTAAAAAATCTTGGGGTCCCCCCCACCGAGATTTTTCATTAATTAAAAAAAAAATAAAGACATTCAGAATCTGTTATTGTTGTGATATGACCTTTGGGCATAAAGCTTTCAAATAAGAAAAAATCGCCAAAACTAAACTCGTGGTTTCAAGCTAGGGGATCTTTTTCACATGCCTACAAATACTCAAGTTATGTAAATACATTGGTATATAGAGATAAATATCCCATTTGAAATGTAATGTGTCTCGTGTCATTTCATTGTCAAAGGAGAGAGAAGATGAAGGCAGACCGATACTGTAAATAACTTCTCACCAGCGAAGACGTCTTCACAAGGTTCAGCGGAAATTGGCAGCAGCATGCGTGTATCATGACAAGTCCCCAGTTTTCCGCAATATGGAAATCAAAGACGTTTCATAGAATTTTGAAGAAAACACAATTTTTTAGGCCCAAAACTTTGAATTACAAAATTACAGCAAAAAAAAATACACACAAAAATAAAAAACAAAGCTGAAACTCATAAAACATATCGTGCATGAGTGGAAAATCTGGAGCAAATCTGTTTGCAGTGTTAAGCGCATTTACAATGCTTCAGGTGCGTCATGACTGTGTACTGCAGTGTGTGGTTTTAGTAGTATAACCATGCAGTACAGTGGGTGAAGGAAAGTACAGTTTCACTTATCAGTGCACATAATTGCTTTGTAACAGGATTTGTTCATGTCACCCAAGAACCTGGAATTTGAAGTTTAGAACAACAAAGAACATGGAATTTGCATGTTAGAAAATGGAGAACTTGCGATTTTATCTTGATACACAGTGTGTTTATTCCCGATATACCTTGATGCAGCAGTACATTTGATGTTGAGAACTTTACATGTATTGGGGGGTAATAGTTGATGGCATTCTCATTCCAATTTAAGATCAGGGAAAGTAAGATTTGGGTAGAATATTGCTTGAAGTCCTTGCAGGAATTTAAGCAGATGTACATGCATCTCTTGATGCTTGTTGCATGCTTAAAAAAAGCCCTCAACACTGTGGTGAATCTATGGTGCTAAGGGCCTTTTACCAGTTGCATCACAGACTGGTGCCCATGCCCCGGGGGCGGGGGGGGGGCGGGGGGGCAGTCAAACATAATGCTGTACACATGCGTGACCAAATCATTTCCAGACACCCCCTATACAAGTTTTCTTCTGTGTGCAAATAACCCCCTAACGAGTTTTTCGCTGCTTCATTTAACATTTTAGCCTCCAAACATACCCTAAATACGTTTGACTATAGTCTTTCAAGAAAAGCTTCGGGGAAAAAAAATACCCTAAATGCATTTGAACAGTCTTTCAAAAACCACCCTTTTTGTTGAAAAAATCTGTTGTTTAGATACCCTTAACGCTGTCGTGCACGTCGGGGCCGCGTCTAAAAACTGAAAAAACACCCCTTTAAACTGCTTTTTTTGGTCACGCATGTGTACAACATTATGTTTGACTGGGCCCCCTGGGGCCCATGCTCATCAAAGCATCTTAAATTGGACCCAAATGTTAGAGAATTTCTGATCAAGTCAGAACTCGATTTACAATTTATATGTAAAAATCCCTAACCCTGTTGACCCAAGCACATAGTATCTGGATAAAGGGAGATGGAGCCAGCAACTAACGGGCATAAGTTAAGAAAGATGTGGGGTTCTTGCCAACCAATCAGATCGCACGTGTACTGGTGTGGAGCTGACCATGCATGACCGATGCATGCCGCCTGGCGTGTTATTCGCGCCATGGTAATGTATGCACTGTTTGAATCGATAAGCTCCTCCCCGCTATAACTGTTTCAGCAAGTTTTATCTTGGGATGAAACTTGCGAAGACATCAGAAATTAACTTATTTATAGGGCCTATCACACAGTATTCCTTATTTAGGCTGTCTTTATCACCATGTATCATAATACAATACTCGCAATGTCATTTTTTTCTCAACTTATTCCTGTTATTTGCCGGCTCCATCTTCCTTTAAGTCCAGATACTTCAAGACGTGATAACTACAAGATTTGCATGCTATCAAGTGGGCTTGCCAAATAAAAGTAAAAATCAGCTGTAAAGCTGAGAGGTTAAAAGTACAGGTCATTTCATTTTAGTCGATCTCACACAAGTCTAATTATCACCTATCTCAAATATTTTTGATGGTCCCAATTTGGTCTGTGTCTTTTCAATATGAAATTTTCTTACAAGTCAAATTTCTAACTCAGATTTTGCCTATGTCAAACATACAGTGCACTCTCATGATATAACAAAATTTCATTATAAAGAAGTAAAATCTCTGGTCCCATATCTTGGATTTCCTTTGTATTGTATTGTTTTTGCAACCCACATATAAAGAAATTTCGTTATAAAGAACAAATTTCATGGGTCCCAAGGACTTCTTTATAATGAGAATGCAATGTATTTTACAGTCTCAATGGGACAAATGTATTAAATCATTCAAGTAAGTCGAAGTAGCCACTGTTATTGGTCATTAACCCGTAGGCTATGGGAACCGGATCTGCCCTGTGTTAACTCTATGGGATTTTCAGAATCTCGGAGGCAATGGGGTAATAAATTGACCTTTTGCGTGTTAGCTTGACCAAAAAGATGTCTTAAATTTTCTTTTGTCTGTGCTATTATCATTTCGCTCCCCCCCCCCAATATTAGTACAATAATGATACTTATTAAAAATCGTCCATGTGCTTTATCTTCATATCCAACACAGAAATGTGTACAAACTCTAACTCAAACTTCGTCTAAATCAAAGTGATTTGATAGGTCCTCAAAGATTTGACTAAGGCAAAATTAAAAGTATATTTCAGGAGAAATATTTTTATCGATTAAAAAAGTTAAATAAATCAAAAGTTTGGTATGCATATATCTGCAGGGCTGCTCACTACAGTCTTTTGTGGGAAATAATTTCAAGAATTTTAAGAAGAGGAATAACAAGATTGTACAAACCATGAATTCAAAAGGATATATTGGCATAACTTAAATCAGCCCAATAAATTTTATTCAAGTAAAGACACTTCTTATGTGTTTCTCGTGTGTAAATACCAATATTTATATTGACATGTTTGTAATAAAGATATGTAGAAAGATATGTAGAACAAAATGTCTAAATGTCTGTCTCCTTCCTTGCTCATTACACGCATCCATGTACAAATTAACACACATATTTGAGCAATTCCATGGTAAAGTGTATAAAATGTGACAGCGACTGTGAACTTTGAAATCATCCTCGAAGTTAACAGTTCTCACTTCTTTCGCCTTGAGCATAGACCATTCAAAAGAACCAAAAAATAAATCAATAATAAATAAAAGAATTTGAATCAACATTTCATTTGCATAACATTGTGAGCTAGAAAAAAAATCTGCTCAAATAGATTTTCAGTGCAGGACAGAACAATTTTTATCATTTTTTTTTCTGTTGTTACAAACATAACATGGGAAATTTGTACAGGTAGATTTAATGTGTATGTTAATGCACTGTGTAGTATAATTTTGCTGAAGTTATCTACAGTACTTGAAAGGATGTTCAATGATTTATCTTATCTTGGTAATTTTCAATGATACAATTATTTCCAAAAGTTAACTTGACTGTGGAAAATGACTGTGTAGCCTTTATGTTTTTATTTTCTTCTTGTGTGGTGTGCGTGAACGTGTGTGTGTGCGTGAATGTGTGTGTGTGTGTGTGTGTCTGTGTGTGTGTGTTGTTGTCATGACAAGATTCAATGTAATGCACAAGCTGGTGTGGTGACATAAATAGAAATTCCAAGATTTTATTAGTTTTACCCCACCCATGACATTTGCCCCTACCCTATATGACAAGTCCACTACTGGAAATGTAACTCTAGCTAGAGTTTACAAAAATATCACATAAATGGTTCCCGGGGTGGGGGCGGGGGACCAAATAGAAATTTACCACTCTTGATGTAGATATTTCAGTGCATTATCATGGGTTCCCAAGATGTGTTCCCAAGATGTGTTCTCGATAGTACAAATAGTCGTATTCACCTTTTTCTTTTTCGGGTACCTCTTGAACGGACAACACAAACGATCGAGTCACTATACAACACATTTTAAAGGCACTGGCTAACATTTACCACAGTTAACAAAATCTGAGCTACATGATTTGATTTCCCATGCTACCAGTGTCTTTGATATGGTCAAAAAATGAAGCCCTGAAAAAATTGAATTTCAAAATGATTATTATTTAGTGCTTAAAAAAAAATGAAAATCGTAAGTAGACCGGATTAAATTGCCCATTTCCTTCCGTAGTCTTACTGTGTGTACACCTACGCTATTTTCTACTCGCCCCGAGTATAAATTGTTTATTCATGCACACCCTGCCATTGGCAGCTTAACTTTCCAAACTTTTGTATTCTAGGGTGTTTATTTGTTCATTTGATCACTACTATGAAGCTCAGATATCAAAGTTTGACAATTTTTTTAATTGAAGCTCCACAATGTTAGCCTATCACTTTAAGAATGTGTTGATTCAAATTCCCTACCCCCCCCCCCCCCCACGGGTAGGGGATACCCTCACCAAAACCCCTTGCTTGCTGGTCGGGCAATAATTCTGATTTCTGACAAAGATAAAATGCATTGTGGCCATGTGAAGATCCCTTGTCTAATCTATATACAGCATATTTTACATTTAAGTATAATTATAAGATATACATGTACATGTATTTTCTTTGAACAGGAATTCATTTTCCGCCAATTGTAGGTTACCCACCTCCCCTATCCCATAACCATTCCCTTTCTAGTCAGGCAACGAGTTTGTTGAACATGTAATATGGTTAATAGAAAATTTGAGTAAGATACATCTGTATCTAATTTATATAAAACTGCTTGCCTAATCTTTTAAATGTAGATTACATTATAATAAACAGCACGTTAATAAATGTTACAAATTATACATGTATCATTCTCAAGCTGGAATAACTCATTTCCTCGGAATCCGGTGCACCAGAAAACACATTTATAAAAATATCGCCAGGAGACCCATGCTCCTGCCCCTTTCCCTCTAAAAAATTCCAGCGTTCTGTCGCGGCATACTTGGAATCTGGCAAGGCACACCCTGGCCCCCCACTCGTTATTACTGAATCAAAGGGGAATGGGGCCAGTGTTTCTACTTTTCAAAATAAATAATCCTGAATGAGCTTTCAAAACTAGCAGGAATTTGATACCAGTATTTGATTCACTTTTCTCTTGACAGTGTAAAGTAAACAGTGATGTAAACTATGATCCCCTTTTTAAATGTCTGAGAAGTCTGAAAAGAGACAGAAAGCATCCTTTTTTAAAGAAATCTCCAGGTGAAAAGTCAAATACACCCTCTCTTTTACAATTCTTGTTTACCAAAGATTTTGGAAACGTGCATGTGGTCCGCTGGACCATGGAATTGGGTATGTGTGTGTGGGGGTGGGGGGGGGGGGGTGGGCACACCCCTTACCCCAAATCCATTCCACTTTCAATCTATTGTCCGTACAATACTTCATGTTAAAAGGGTGCGTGTGTTCCCTTTAAACAGCTACATTGTGAGGGTAAACATTTTTAAAACTCAACATTGTGGAGGTATTTTGGGGCTATGCTCCACAGAAGTAGGGTGATACAGGCGACACCCGTTATAACAAATCCCTCAGGACTGGCAGTTTTCTTTCGTTGTATCAAAATTTGGTTATAACCAAAGTATATAAAGATACATAGATAATAATTTTGGTCCCGAATTTCTACATCGTTGTAACAGGAATTTTGTTATAACCGTGTTCGTTATAATGGGAGTAACCTGTATATATATATAAGCAAAATTTTACACAAATTTGCAGGATTAAGACATTGTGGGGGTAAAAAAACAATAACATTCAATGTCAGATCATATTTGTAATTACTCCAACAATGCAATACCCCCACAATATAGCTATTGCAACTATGTCTGTGTTGGGGGGGGGGGGAGGTGGGTTGTTGAATATGTCTCTAGGTATGTTCATGAAAAACAGTGATATAACAACATTTTATTATAACGAAGTAATTGTTATAACAGTCTGCTCTTTACTTTCAGCATTGAAGTATACTTCATATAAGCCTCTATAACACTTTTAGCCCTTATGGATTGCCATATAATGTAAATATAGTCGAAACATCTACATGGGTCCCCCCACCCCCTCCCCCCTCCCCCCCGCCCCCTCCCCCCCCCCCCCCCCCCCCCCCCCCCCCCCCCCCCCCCACCCCCCCCCCCCCTCCCCACCCCCCCCCCCCCCCCCCCCGAGTTTTTTCATTTATAAAAAAAACTAAAGAGACATACAGATATTAATTATTGCGAGGTTATGCTTTGGGCAATAAAAGTTTCACACAAAAAGAAATTACACTAAACTTCGGCTTTAACCGCACATTCATGGTCGTATTCAGTGCATATTATGAACAGACACATTCATGCACACATACACACACAAAAACAAACACACACACTACAAAGACACACACTCACACACGCATGCACACAAACATCCACACACATACACACACACACACACACACACACACACTCAAACTACAGTGTGTCTCAAAAATAACTGTGCAAGTCAAAAGTGCCCTCTTTGGTAATAAGTAAAACATTTTTGTGACATCATGCTTACATCACCATCAAGGGTGTAGTCTTAGCTTTCAAATGCTGTTTGTTCTGTTCAGTTTGCTTGTTTTAATCCCGAGGTATGTTCAGTTAACCACGAAAAGATAAAATCACAAGTGTGCCACTTTTACTACAGTCAATGATAGCATCAGACCCTCTTCCCATAATGACACAATTGTGATACCACCCTTTTGGTGTTTACAAGATATCTCGAGATCAAAACAAGCAATTTGATGAGAATAAACAGCTTTTGAAAACTAAGAATTTGCCCTTGACGTTGACGTAAACTAAACATATGTCACAGCAGTATATTCTAACTGTCAAAGAGGGCATTTTTCACTTGTACAATTTTTGGAGATGTATTGCAGTGTGTCTCAAAAAATTGTGCAAGTAAAAAGCGCCCCCTTTGGCAATTAGAAAATACTCGTGACATGATGCTAATAAAGGCAAGTTTCATCCTCATGTCAAGTTGGTTTGAATAAAAGCAGAATAACAAGAGAAACATATTTGTGAAAGTTTGGCGAAAATCCACCACAGAATAAGAGTTATGATTTATGAAGGTTCAAAGTTTAAATTTTGTGATGTCACATGCGAGCAGCTCCCTGTATATCATGTAACATAAATTCCATAAAAATGCTGTTTTACCAAAAAAATTAAAATTATTTTACCTGAGCTGCAAATATATTATCAGAAACATTATTTCATATAGGCTTCTGTGAAAAAACCCCATTCAATTATCATGAACCATTAAAAAATGGCAATTTATGGAATTTATATTACATATGGGGAGCTACTCGCATGTGACGTCACACAATTGACATTTTGAACCTTCATAATTCTTTTATTCTTTGGTGGATTTTCACCAAACTTTCACTAATTTGTTTCTCTCATTATTCTGATTTTACTAAAGTCAATTTGACGTCAGTGTGAACCTTGCATTTAAATCAACGTCAAGGGCAAATTCTCAGCTTTCAAATGTCATTTGTTTTATTCAATTTGCTTGTTTTAATATCAAAATATCATGTAATTGTAAACAACAAAAAGGTGAAATCAAAATTGTGTCACTTTTACAAGGGACTGCAGTAAAAGTGGCACAATTGTGATTTTACTCCTTATTTAAACACATGTACACTGTATACATATCTCAAGATTAAAACAAGCAAATTGAACAAAACTAACGTTATTTGAAAGCTAAGACTAAGCTCTTGACGTTGATATAAGCATAATGTCACAAGAGTATTTTCTAATTGCCAAAGAGGACAGTTTTTACTTGCACAATGTTTTTTGAGACACACTGTACATAGATCTACATACGAAACAAACAAGAAGGATATTGCTAAATAATTCATACTACTCAAGTGTAGTTGATTATCTCTTCCACTGAAAATGTATCAAGAAATGCACATTCATGCTTTCATGCAATATTGTTTTCCACTGATTAATGTAATAAAATCATAGGCGAAGAGGAGGGGGAATATTGTTCTCCACTGATTAAGGTAATAAAATCATAGGCAAAGTGGAGGGGGAGGCAATAAAAATTAAAATGCCTTGGATATTACAAGGGGCCCAAGTAGCTCCCTGACTACCAGCAATATTTTCCACTTTTTTTCCAGATTTATTTTTATTCTGTATCATAACTGGCATATGCACAATAACCAAAGTACAGTGGTTCATACTCCTTCTGTTAGAAACATATAATCACATGGATAACACAGTTAAGTCTTGACTGAATGTACAATAGTTGCCATTTATTTGGATTGACACAATAGATGCACAAGAGTATGTCTGTCATGAGAGTTTGTCAAAATGTTGCCAGGTGAAGTCTTCCATTGTTGATGGATTGTTGACGGATTGTTGATGAAGCGGATTCCAGGTCTTTGTGGTTATCTAGTCCTCATTATCCACATTCGTTGTCTTCAGACCTGGGGAAGAAAAACAAATTTATCTCTGGATAATTGAAATCGTCAGCAAAGTCGAAATATGAAAGGCACAACCAAGTTTAGAATCAGGCAGCCATTCATACCTATCTTTTATACACATAAACAATAAGGAAAGCATAGCATTTAGAAGCATTACATTATAGAAAAGTCCTTTGGATGTCATAGTGCAAACTATAAGTCCAATTTCAATCATAAAGCAAATAAAACTAGAAATGTGCTGTGCCCACAGGATACATGCCATCACATAAAGACACTATTTAACAGTATGAAACTTCAATTTACAAAACTTGTCAATCTATGACATCGAGCTACAAAGTATTTTTGCTTGAATGGATGAATAAACATCCCAGAATGCAAAACTAACAGTTATGCTGCCACTGGAAAAATATGTAGACTGTAAGGCCAATCAAAATATTGTTTTTGAGTATTTCTATCATTGGTATTTTACAAATCACTAGTGATGATTATCCAAATATGTTTCAATAAAATACTATGTCAGGTTTCTTATCAAAAATTAATTTGCCAGTTTTTGAGAAATTGTATTAATTATGACGGTTACTTAAAGCCACTGGCTAACATTTACCACAATTTAAAAAATGTGAGCTACATAATCCTCCATGCTCTAAGTGTCTTTGATAAGGTCTAAAAATGAAGTCCTAAGAAAAATGCATTTCAAAATGATTATTTAGTGCTTTAAAAAAGTGAAAATCGTAAGTTGACCGGATTCACCTGCCCATTTCCTCCTATAGACTTACCACGTGTGGATCTAGGCTATTTTTCACTCGCTCCGAGTACTAATTGTTTATTCATTCATATCTTGCCAACGGCAGCATTTTATTTCCAAACTTTTGTATTCTAGGGTGTTTATTTGTCCATTCAACCACTACTATGTAGCTCAGACAGCAAAGTTTGACAATTTTTTAATTTGAAGCTCCACAATGTTAGCCTATTACTTTAACAGTTGTGACCAAATACATTTAATCAGTGTACAGACTACCGGATACCTTCACTATGTGAAACAGGGTTGCCAGTTTTTCTGATTCTAAACCTGCCAAATTCGGTGAAAAAAACACAAAATTTGCATTTAATGCATTTTATGGGTAGCATACCCTATATATGCTTACAAAATACAAATGATGTTGTAATCAATGTATAACACCTCTGAAACCTCTGCTGCTACCAAAAATTTGAGTGCTGCAGGTTACGCACAACCGGATTTTGCACGTGAAGTATATGTGATCTAGTGTCTCTCAGATTGCTACATTGAAATATTAACAGACGGTGCTTCTTTCTCTGACTGGGATTAACGAACTTGCCTCACTGATTAGCAGAATATCTCATCAACGTGTAAAAAAAAAAAAAATGGAGAACAAATGCGTTGTCTCATCCGCAAATTAATCTCAATCAATTTGTGATGTTATTTTCCAATACCAATCTGGAGACTACAGAATTTGTTTTTCTTGATCATATAGTGGTCAATGCCCTACAATCGAATGCATGAATGAACATCACATGTGACTTATTTGTAGGGTGCATGGTTAAGTCTAACACAGCTGCCTATATGGGGAAAATAGACATAAAACTGGGTCCTCATAGATTTTCACTCTTTTCAAGCACTAAGTGATTGTTGTGAAGTACAATCTTTCTAGGGTTTCATCTTTAGACAATATCAGAGACACTTATAGCATGGACGTTCAGGCAGTGCATTTTTTTTCTTTAACTACAATCCTTGTTTGCGACCTTTGACCTGCGGACTCTGAATTTCAACCTAACCCTTGTTTCAGTCTCACCTACCTACACACCACAAATTATTCAAAATCTGTCCAGTATCTTTTAAAGTGCTCATCTCAGTGATTTAACTCTTCCAGTATTGACAAATTTCAGATGAAAGTTTGAAACACCACTAATTGCATACAGTGATGCTAAATTTTATTTATTTTTTCTTTTCTACAAATTTCTTCACACCTGGAGGCAGACCTAAGGCTATCCAATGGTCAGGCATAGACATTTTTTTTTACAAGAAATGTTTTCTTATTTTTCGAAGAGGCCCAAATGTGGTGTTTGGCTTAGTGGTGGGCGATATTATGATAATATTGATGCCCGGTGGTTTTGAGACCCCCATTTTTCAGCCAAATTTTGTCTCGTTCCAGAAGAGCATCTCAATTTCAGCAAGTTCACAGACGAAATTTTGCTTTTTTCCAGTTCTAGAGACCCCAAATTTTGCGTTTCTGCTTCTGATTTTTTCTAGAGCATTGCCCTTTCAGCGGAACGGCGTGGCCGGAATACTTCGCGCGGGTGCGTTCCAAGAGATAGCATTTTGAGGTTCTTCTGAAGCTTACATCGTACCGTCCAGTTCAGAGACCCCCATTTTGTCGCTCAAGCCCATTCCAGTAGCCCCGATTTCCACATTTCGCAGTGCGCAACAATAGGTATCACTTTGTTATAAGTCGAGTGCCCCCCCGCCCCCCCCCTGTGAACCTACACACCACAAATTATTCATATCTGATC